>WAAD01007684.1:630754-647887 GCA_013389945.1 Fregata magnificens
CGGCCGGTATGGCGGGAGGGCGACGGGGCGGCAGCAGCACAGCCGGGGGGGTGTCGGTGAAGATGGCGCTGCGCCGGGCCTACTCCATCAAGGACAAGCTACAGGCCATCGAGCGGGTGAAGAAGGGCGAGCGGCAAGCATCGGTGTGCCGGGCCTTCGGGGTGCCGGGGGGTACGCTGAGGGGCTGGCTGAAGGACGAGGCCAAGCTGCGGTGGTTCCTGGAGCAGCTGGGGGGTGAGGTGGGCACCCAACGCAAGAAGATGCGCTTGGCCAACGAAGAGGAGATCGACCGCGCCGTCTACGCCTGGTTCCTCGCCCTCCGCCAGCATGGCGTGCCCCTCTCTGGGCCCCTCATCCAGGCCCAGGCCGAGGCCTTCGCCCGGCAGATCTACGGTCCCGAGTGTACCTTCAAGGCCAGCCACGGCTGGTTTTGGCGCTGGCAGAAGCGTCAC
Organism: Fregata magnificens; assembly: GCA_013389945.1. Lineage (NCBI taxonomy): Eukaryota > Metazoa > Chordata > Aves > Suliformes > Fregatidae > Fregata > Fregata magnificens. The sequence goes on from WAAD01007684.1 coordinate 631,207, forward strand.
GGCATCTCCAGCCAGCGCATCTATGGCGAGGGTGGCCTCCCTGCCGAGCCTGAGCGGGCTCCTGCTGCCTGCCCTGAGACCTTGCCGATGCCGGCTGCTGACGCCGGGGGCTACGGCGACGAGCAGATCTACAACGCCAATGTCACCGGGCTCTACTGGAAGCTGCTGCCGGGGCAGGCCGGCGGGGTGACGGCAACAGCACGACGGCGGCTGGCTCCCCGCGAGCGGGTCACCGTGCTGCTGGCCGCCAATTTGACTGGCTCCCACAAGCTCAAGCCGCTGGTGGTGGGGGGCCTTCGCGATCCTCCCAGCCTCCGCCATCACAACCAGGACAAATTCCCCGCTTGCTATCGCTACAGCCCCGAAGCCAGGCTGGGGCCAGCCCTTCTCCGGGCTTGGTTCTTTGAGGATTTTGTGCCGGGCGTCAAACGGTATCTGCGTCGGAGCTGCCTGCAGCAGAAGGCCGTGTTGCTGCTCAGTTCCCCACCACCCCCTTCCGGGACGGGCCCCGAGGATTCCCCGCCGCTGCAGACACCTGACGGCTCCATCCGCGCCCTCTTCCTCTCCAAGGGCCCTGCCGGGAGCAGCTCAGCCGGAGGAGGCGGCCGAATCCCGGCCCCGCTGGAGCAAGGGGTGGTGTCTGCCTTCAAGCAGCTCTACAAGCGGGAATTGCTGCGCCTGGCCGTCTCGTGCGCGGCCGGCGGCGGCGGCTCCGGTGGCCCCATGGACTTTGTGCGGTCCTTCCTCCTCAAGGACATGTTGTACCTGGCCGGCCTCTCCTGGGACCTCATCCCCCCTGGCTCCATCGAGAAGTGCTGGCTCCTGGGGCTGCGCGCTGCCTTTGAGCCCCAGCCTGGGGAGGAAGAGCACGGAGACCCCCCGCGTGGGGAGGAAGGCGGCGGGGACAGCAAAGTGTTTAGTGACCTGACCCACCTGGCCGCATTGGCCTACAAGCGCTTGGCTCCCGAGGAGGTGGCCGACTGGTTGCACTTGGATGACGCGGCCCCGGGTATGGAGGAGGACGATGGGGAAGAGGACGCTGAGGAGGAAGGCCCCGGGGGCTGCAGGGCAGAGGAGGATGAGGAAGAGGCAGTTGTCCGAGATGGGGGTGGCAGAAGGGGTGGGGAAGGAGGGGATGCCTTGCTGCCCACGGCTCGGGAAGCCATCAAAGGTCTGGAGACAGCGCTGCGCTGGCTGGAGGGCCAGGACCCCCGGCAAGTGGGGCCGCTGAAGCTGGTGCAGCTCCGCTCCCTCATCAGCATGGCCCAGCGGCTGCACCGCGGCAGCAGCCCCCATTCCTAGGGCAGGGTGACCCGTGACCTCTTGGCTACCAACCACCCCGCTTGGGGTGGGCGGCACAGGGCTGGGGACACCCTGGTTGTCCCAGGGGGCTGGCAGTGGAGGTGCCAGCTCCCCTCACCCCTCCATCACGGGCAGTCTCCAGGGCTCAGGAGGCCCAAACGCCCCTGGATTACCATGGCTAAGGGGGCGTTACAATTTAGGGCTAACGGGGTTTTTTTGTGCAACAACCCCTCCATACGTTGCGTATTTGAGGGTTGTTCCTCACCCTAAGTATATTTAGGAGGTGCTATTTTTTAAATCCCATGAGACTGAGCAGGGGTGGCCCCCTGGTCACTGGCACCGCTAGAAGGGGGTGGATGCCTCCCACGCTGCCCAGTCCCCCCGACCCCGTGGGGAGAAGGGGCAAGGGAGGGACCTGCTTGGCATCACTGCAAGGAGCCGGGATGATGGGGGAAGTTACACTAAGTAATTCCCCACATCTCAGAGTGGGGCTGAGGTCGGCACAGCTGCCTGGACAGGGACCACTCCTGGGGTGCTGTAAGGCAAACATTCTGCCCTGGAAGAGGCTGGTGATGCCCTTCCCACTGCCGAAATGGAGTCCTGTTAAACTGGGGAGGTTTGAGGCTGGTTTAACAACTTTCTTCATGCACTGGATTGGGACAGGGACACTTGGGTAGCATCCAAGAAGCTGCGGCTCCCTGGAGAGGGTCACCTCCTTCATTCCCATGACAGCCCCGCGCCCGGGAACGCCCAGACCATGGAGACCTGCCGAAACAGGTACCATCATCCGAGCATCCTCGCGAAGCTGAAGGCTCCAGGAATGGGGGTTGAGGTGCCCCCCCTGGGGTTTGCGGGGTGGCTGGGGTTGGAGGACGTGTCTCGCGGTGCACGGGAGACAGGTGCCAGTGTGATGTGCATCGCGAGTTGAGACCAGAGCGGGGAGGGCTCCCGACACTGCCTTGAAATACTAGAGGCATCAGATGTGAATTTAGCAGCTCTTGACTTGATTTGGATTAAATTTTAGCCTGCTTAGCCAAATTATTGAAAGGAGGAAAAAAAACCCAACAACTCATCAGTGCTGCCATGCCCCGTGTCAGCAGCCAGGGTGGGTGTTTTTACTTGTCGGGTCTTTGTCTCATAACTTCAGAGTTTATGAAAATTAAATGGATTTTTATTCCCACTTTGGGGTTGTCACCTGTAAACGGTCACGTGGAGCCATCCCAGCAGGATGGTGGGGTGGCACAAGGGGAACCTCCATGCGGTTGTGTCCTCTCAGTGTGGTCTTCTCCATCGTGTTCCCCGCCTCTCCGCAACCTGTTTAACGCAGCAGGGCCAGGCAGGCACCAGAGCCACTGCGGCTGCTCCCCAAATTGACTTTTTTACTTTATTGGTAGGGTTAACTTGCCAACAAATGAGGCTGCCAGGGAATTTAGGGAGCAGCAAGAAAAAAAACCACCCAAAAAGTGAAATTTGGAGCTGAGGTTTGTCCTTTCAAATCCTGAAACTCCACTGCAGAACCAGTGTTGAGAAATGCTTTGGATTAGGGGAGAAATGCACTTTTTTCCCCTGCAAACCCAACCAACCTCAATTTCTGGTGTTCATCTTCTGCCACATTCACAGCCAGCATGCTGCATGGTGTCTCACCCATTTCATGCTTGTCCCTTAGCTTTGGTTTCCTAATGGTACATGTTTGGGGCCTGATGCTGCCATGCTTGAATGCAGGCTTTTATCCACCAATGGGATGTAATCATGTAAAACCACGTTTCCATTTATTTTTATAATCTTTTGCACCAAAAACCCTCTACAAAAACATTTTAGAGCTTGGGATGTGGCTCACTTCAAGCAGTAGTTTGTGAATTAAAGGAGTTCTCACTTATTTGAGGAAAAATGTTGCCAAGCTCAGCAGAGGGTACCAGGCTGGAGGTCTTCACTTCTTGCGTAGGTCAGCCTGGGTGCACTCGGCACCATTTGGCCTGGTTTGGGGAGGTGAGAACATCCAATCGTTGAATGGTTTGGGTTGAAAGGGACCTTTCAAGGCCATCTAGCCCAACCCTCCTGCCTTGGGCAGGGCATCTTTCACTACATCAGGTTGCTCAAAGCCCCATCCAACCTGACTGTGAACACTTCCAATGATGGGGCATCCACAACTTCTCTGGGCAACCTGGTCCAGTGTCTCACCACCCTCATTGTAAAAAAAATCTTCCTTATCTCCAGTCTAAATCTACCCTCTTTCAGTTTAAAACTTGCTTCATCTTTCTTACAAGCCCCCTTTAAGTATTGAAAGGCCACAAGAAGGTCTCCCTGGAGTCTTCTCTTCTCCAGGCTGAACAACCCCAACTCTCTCAGCCTTTTTCCACACCAGAGGTGTTCCAGCCCTCAGACCATTTCCGCGGCCTCCTCTGGACCCGCTCCAACAGGTCCATGCCTGTCTTGTGCTGGGGACCCCAGAGCTGGATGCAGTGCTCCAGGGGGGGTCTCATCAGAGCGGAGTAAAGAGGAAGAATCCCCTCCCTCGACCTGCTGGCCATGCTGCTCTGGATGCAGCCCAGGAGACGACTGGCTTTCTGGGCTGCAAGCACACATTGCTGGCTCATGTCCCATTTTTCATCCACCAGTATCCCCAAGCCCTTCTCCTCAGGGCTGCTCTCAATCCATTCATCCCCCACTCTATATCGATACTGGGGATTGCCCCGACCCAGGTGCAGGACCTTGCACTTGGCCTCATTGAACTTCAGGAGGTTTGCATGGGCTCATTCCTCCAGCCCATCAGGGTCCCTCTGGATGGCATCCCTTCCCTCAAGCAAATCAACTGCTTCATTCAGCTTGGTGTCATCTGCAAACTTGCTGAGGGGGCACTCATTCCCACCATCTATGTCATTGATGAAGATACTTAATAGTATTGGTGCCAGTATGGACCCTTGAGGGACACCATTCATTACTGGTTTCCACTTGGACATTGAGCCATTGACTGTAACTCTTTGGACATGGCCATCCAGCCAATATCTGATCCATCTAACGGTCCATCCATCAAACCCATATCTCTCCAATTTAGCAGCAGGAATGTTGTGTGGGACCATATCAAAGGCCTTACAGAAGTCTAGGTAGATGACATCCATAGCTCTTCCCTTGTCCACCAATGCAGTCACTCTATTGTAGAAGGCCACTACCTTTGTCAGGCATGATTTGCCCTTAGTGAAGCCATGTTGGCTGTCTCTGATCACCTCCCTGCCTTCCATATGTTTCAACATGCCTTCCAGGAGGATCTGCTCCATGATCTCACTGGGCAGGATGAGATGCCTCTCTCAAAGCAGGAGTACTAGCAGTAAGGTAGTAGCAATAATTTACCTGCAGTGAGTCCTGGCTTTTTAAATAAAATTAATGGAATTTAAGCTGTTTTTGTTAAAATTAGCGCTTAGCAAAATGATGAAGGTCATCAGCATCCTGGCTGTGGGGTTGAACGTGCTGCTTCCGTGAAAGACAACCTGAAAACCCAAAGCTCAAAAGCCGTTAGGAGGACACATGGAGAGGGGGAATGGGCAGGGGTTGGGGTCAGCCGCATCACAAGCGGTGGGGCTGGATTTGGCCAAGGCTTTTTGGCCAGATATGTTAAAGAGTGGTATGGAAGACACAGAAGAGATGGAGAAGCCCAGGAATGAAATCAGAAGGCTGTGTATTTCTGAGAGATCGGCAGAATCGCCTTGGGGGGAACCTGGGGACAGGACAGGCGTAAAAGCGGGCAGAAGAAGGACAAAGGAGCTACCAGGTGGCTTGGAAACCTTGAGGACCACTGCTTCCTTGCCCCATCTAGGTGCCATGAGCCGCTTCCCTGGCTACACAGCAAAGCGTAGAGATGGGCAGGAGAGATGGGCAGGCTTGAGCTCTGTCTCCAGCTTTTGTGCAGCTTTGCTAATTAATTAGGTGCCTTGAGAAGGTGCCCAGGGAGGTCATGCCTTGGCATGACCTGACAGTGCCGTAGGGCTGCAGCATCTCTCTTGGCTTGGTGCCACTGGCATCTGGGGTGACGGCATCCCTGGGGATGGGTTCAAAGCCATAGGAGCCAGAGGCTCAGCATCCAGCTGTTTCACCAGCGGTTTTGCCCGGAAAAAGCCTTTCATCTTCAAAGCGGTTCGCAAATCATCACTAATTGCATCCGTGCAGGTGCCGGGAGGCAAACAAAGCTTAATTAGGGCATGCAAAAGGCTCTGATCCTCTCCAGATAGGCAAGCTTTGAGTTTCTACTCCCTTGATGTGCAGCATCCCGGGGCTAAGAGCGGGTCTGAGCTTCCATCCCACTGCCTCGCTGCCGGAGCAAGACCCATCTGCAGGACCGTGGTGCTATGCTGGTGCCTGGCCACGGTGGGAAGTGGAGGTTTTTTGGCTGGTTGACTTATTGCCCATGGTTCTGGGATGTGGATAGCAGCTCTGTGTTCATGCATGCATCTCCAGAGCTGAGCAGAAGAGCAGGTACCGGCGCCCACATGTAACCCAAGCACCGAGCACCCCTGCTCAGCACTGAGTTGGGAAATCAAAGCCTTTCTCTGCGCTCACCCCCAGAGCATCATCATGCCAGCTCCCCACTTCTCAAGGTCCTTGGCATCCTCACGGCACCTGCGACTGTCCTTGCCTCCTGCTGCAGGGATGCAGCCACTCTGCCCAGCCCCAGCAGGCTTAATTTGGGATTAGCCCGTCTCCAAAACCCCGTCCCCATCCCTGTCCCCAGTGCCATACATCCTGGCACAGCACCGGTGAGCGTAGAGCCTGCGTGGCATCAGCTCCATCCCCAGCGAGCACAGAGCCAGCGTGGCATCAGCTCCATGCCTGCTGGCCCAGGGGCCCAAGGCTGTCACCTCCCATGGTGCTGACTCCATGTTGGGTGCAGTCGCCCCCCAGGACCGAAGGGACCAGAAAGAGCCAAGCCTGCCATTGTGCTGCTCACATTTATTCGGTCCCAGCCCTGCAGAGGTAGCACATGGCATGGATGTGGGTCCACGCCATCTCCCACCCCCAGCCAGGGTCTCCTGGGTGTGTCAGGGTCCCCCTGCTCTCTGAAGGGGTTCGGTCTGGTCCCCATCGCCCCTCATGCCCCACGGGGGATGGGACGGAGGGGCCCATCCCCAGTCAGGCTGCTAGTCCTTGGCCATGTCGCATGCCCGGTTGGTGGCTGCCTCCACGGCGTTCATGACAGTGGCCCGGAGCGCACCCTTCTCCAGCTGGTGCAGCGCGTGGATGGTGGTGCCCCCGGGCGTGCAGACGTCTCCTCGCAGCTTTGCCGGGTGCTCCCCCGTCTCCAACATCATCTTTGCTGCACCCTACAGGAGACCAGGGTGGGTTAGAGAGAAGAAGACCTCCCAAACCCCCCCTGTCCTTGCCCGGGGATTGGATGGCAGCATCTTCCCACCGTCCACAGCTCGTGGTGGGGGACAAGGTGCGAAAGCATCTGTCCCACTGCCATGCCCCTTGCTGTCTCCTGATGGCCTCATCTTTGGTTTCAAGAGGGGAAACTGAGGCAAGAGGCCATCCAGCACCTCCTCCCTCACTTGGCCACCCTGCCGGGTGCTGCAGAGCCCAGGGCAGCGACGGTGACAGGGTGCCCAAGCCAGGTGGGAGCTGCGGGGCAGGAGGGAGAGGAGCGATGCCGGGTGTCCCTGAGCGATGGCACCGACTCACCAGCAGCGTCTGAGCCGCGATCCTGCTGGCTAAGCCGCCCGGCATGCCCATCTTCACTGCTCCCTCGGCCAAGGCTTCGGCAAACAGGTAGACCTGGGGGAGAAGAGCATTGGGGGTGAGCGTGGCGCAAGGGGGGACCCCAAACCCCAACCCCGCATGGGTGGGATTTCTGCTGGCATCCCGTGTCCCACCAGTGAGCCAGTGCCCGTTGAGTGCAGGCGCTTACATAGGCCACCCCACTGCCGCTGAGGCCAGTGTGGATGTTGATGTAGGATTCGGGGACCTCCTCGCAAAGCCCGCAGGAGGACAGCAGGTTCTTCAGCAGGGCGGCTTCCCCATCACCGGCACTGCTGCCTCGGGCGAAGACCATTGCCCCTGCCTGCACCACGCACGGCAGGTTGGGCATGAGCCGCAGCACCTTGGTCCCGGCGGGGAGAAGCTGGGGAGAGATGGGGATGGGAGAGACGTCCCAGCTCCGGGCAGCACCCAAGGGTGCCCTGAGAAACCGGTGGGTGTCACCCATTGGGGCTGGTGGGGAAGCATGGTCCATGGGGAAGAACCTGGGGGTGCAACCCAGGTGGGGACAGAGCCACAGCGGTGTGTCCTTCTCCACGATCCCAGGAGCAAATAGTAGGAGAAGGAGGAGGAGAAGGAGGAGGAGAAGAAGGAAAAGGAGGAGGAGGCTCACCCGCTGCAGTGTCTGGAGGGTGATGCCGGCCGCCAGCGAGACGACGACATGGTGGGGTCCCACAGCAGGGCGGATCTCCTGCAGGACGCCCGGCAGGACGTGGGGTTTGGTGGCCAGGAAGACCAGGGTGCTCTCCTGCAGCACCTCCAGGTTGCAGTGAGTGGTCCGGCAGCCCGATTCCTGCCGATGAGCAGGGAGAGGTGTCACAGCCTGGCACCCTGCACCCCCAGCACCCCCATGGGCAAGGCATATTCGCATGCGGGGACATGGCTTGGGGACCCGCTCTGGCCACAAAGCCACCGAGGCCCTGCCTGGATTTCACCCAGACCTGGGAAGGATGAGTCAAAGCCCTGCGTGGAGGGAAAGGGTGCCCTGAAGTCATGGCAAGGGGCACCCCAACATGCCTCCCACCTCCATGGCCACCAAGCGGGGTGGCTTGTCATCCCGTGCCCCCACTCACCCGCCAGGCATCCAGGTTTTTGTCCGAGGGAGCACTGGCCATGATGCTGCTGGCTGGCACCTTCCCTTGGGGAACACGGGGACCGGGGTGAGCGGCCGGGGTGGCCCCAGGGTGGTGGGGACACCCCAGCGCAACCCAGACACCCCGATCTCAGCCAGGACGCGCTCCTCTCCTCCAACCCCAGCCTGATCAGCGTCGGGGACGTGAAGCAAAGGGGGCCGGGGCCAGATCCTGCCGGTCTGGCGTAAGCACCCCATGGGGACAGCGGTGGGCACCCCATTGTGCCACGGTGCAGCGACAAGGGAGGTGACCCCAAAAGCAGGGGCCATCTGATTATGGGCAGGGCTGTCCCCACACTGCGCTATGGGGCAGGGACAACCACAGACACCCGTGGGGGGGACGGACAGGGCTGTGCCCCCACTATCTGTGGGGCAGGGACCCCGAGAAGGGGGGGTGTGGGGGGGCAGGACAGGGCTGTCCCCATGTCCCCACACTGATCTGTGGGACAGGGACCCCGGGGAGGGCAGGGCCCCCCCCCGGTCGCCCCCCTGCCCGTACCTGCCCGCAATAGCCCCCGGGCCAGGCCACCCGCCATCCGCCCGGCGCCCACGAAGCCCACCCGCAGCTCCACCGCCTCCATCGCGCNATGGGAGGGGGGCGGTGGCTGCGTCCGGGGTGGAGCCGCTGCGGTCCACGCGTGGGGGACACCACCGACCCCCCCCCCGACCCGGGGAAAGGGGGGGAGACGGACCCCAGCCCTTCCCACCGCCCCGGGGCTGGGCTGCAGTCGAGGGCCCCTGGTACCCCTGGGTGTATTGGGGGGGGGGGTGTCCCCCCAAACCTGGCTCTGGCTTTGGGGGGCTGCTCCCGGTCTCTGGGTGCTCCCCACCCCTTTTCTCCCTGCAGGACACCCCCACACACACCCATCATGCTGCCCCGGAGCTGCTGGGCTCTGCTGTTCCTCGGCACCACTGCCTGGTTTTTTGGGTGGCTGGGCCTTGGCACCCCCGCGGAGCTGGGGATCCCCCGGAGCTGGGGATCCCCCCACATGTCCCCTTCGAGATGACCACGGATGATGAGCGGTTCCAGGCTGAAGCCACGTGCTGGGACCTGTCACCCCTAGACTCCTGCCACCATCAGGTGTGGCAGTGGGGCTCCCCCCCCCCCCCAGCTGGGAACTGGGAGTCCCCAGGAGCCCCCACCCTTGGCAGCCACTTTGCCAGGTCTGGGGTGCCCCATGTCTGTGTAGGATGGTTTTGGGGGGTGAAAGCTGAGTTCTGGGGTGGGCACATGCCTTTCTCCTTAATTTCCCCACCCAAAATCCACTCCTCTGTACCCCCAGCCCATGTGTGCTGGGAGCACCCATGGGTGCTGAGCCCTGCTGACACCAGTGTTGCCTCCAAGGTCGTGGTGCAGCTCCGCTCATCCCATGCTGACCCGAGCGAGGAGGAGGCAGCCGAGGTGGGGGTGGATCTGTTCAACTGCCAGGCCAGCACTGAGGGTTGCCGGACATACCCCTGCAGCCCGGACATGGTAAGGTGCCTGGGCAGGGCTCCCCAAATCCTGTTTTCTCCAGTTTTACCCAAATCTGATGGTAATCCAATGCAATTCCCCCCCCAAATCCCCAAATTTGTAGCCACAGAGCCTGAACTGCACCCAGCCACCTCTGCTCAGCCTCTCGTCCTCATTTTGGGGTAAATCCAGCCCTGTTTAGTCCATTTCCCCCATGGCAGATGAGGGTTTCCACTCCTGATCCCCTTCCCACCCCCAGCCTGGCTTGCTTCCGAAGGATTTTCTGAAGTCTTTTTCCCCAGCACTGTTGGATGGAGATTAAACACTGGGGCCTCATTTTGGGATACTGAAGGGGTGCCCGTGGAGAGAGCCAGCATCCACCTGGTACATGGTAGTGGCCATTGCTGTGGGGTGATGGTTTGTGGGGGGCTGTGGGGCCACCTCCCATCACCACCACCCCCAATATGCACCCCAGGAGGGGCAGGAGTGGCCGGCTGGGTGGCTGCAGCCAAGACTGGAGACCCCCATCCACCACAGCCTGCAGCAGCCGGCGCTGGATGAGACCCTCATCGCCAGCAGGCAGCACCAGGTGGCCCAGCTCATGGAGGACATCACCCAGCAGATGGGTAAGAGCCACCGGCTGGGATGCTGCTTCATCCCAGTGTCCCACCTTGGGGACCGACCCAACCTCTCGTGCCTCCCTACAGAGAACGCGAGCAGCCGTGCGGCCGCGCGGCTCCGGGAAGGGCACCGGGTTGTCCCATCCGACCTCCACCACACGCAGAAAAGAGCTCGGGACATCTATTCCCAACTAGGTGGGAACACAGAAAACCCCATTCCCAGCTCTTTTTGCACCAGGACACACCCGGGTGCAGCTTCCCTGGCTCGTTCCAACGCCATATCCATCTCCTCCGCATGCAGAGAGTGACCTGGCCCTTCTCCTCGCCCAGCAGCGCCAGATGGAAGAGGTGATGGAGAAGCTGCAGCGGGTCAACCAGAGCCTGGGGCTGATGCTGGCAGCTGTGGAGGGTGCACAGAGCCGGCTGGAGAACCGTCTGCAGCACCTCCATGCTATCCTCGACCCAGCCGGTGAGCCGGGGATGGGTGCTGGAGGGTGGATGGGTGCTGGTGGGTGCCAATGCCAGGTTCTTGCTCCCTGTCCTGCAGGTTGGAGCCCAAGTGCCATCTCCACCTGCATTCTACACTGCTCCTACTTTGTGCTGCTGGTCATGCTACTGGTGCCCACGCCATCCCGTGCCATCCTCCTCCTCCTCTTCCTCGCCTCCAGCGCCCTCGGCGAGCTCCTCGGCATCCTGGCACTCTCCACAATCCTGGCCCTTGCCGTGGCAGGTGGGGATGGGTGTGGGGGGACCTGGTTGGGGACACGCCGCCCTGGGGGTGCTACGGGGGTGGGCTGGGGTTGCTCTGCCCTCTCCGACCCTCTCGATTCCCCGCAGGGCAGTGGCTGGTGGCAGCCACCCGCTGCGGTGCTGAGGGAGCCTGGCTGGTGCTTCCCCGGGAGGAGCCCCATCACCGGCTCACCTCCACCCCAGAAAGGTAGGAGAGATGGTTGGGGGGACGGGCATGGCACTCTTGGGAGCTGCTGGGACCCATCCTGGATGTCCCATCCTGGATGTCCCATCCTGCTGCCATCTGGCAGAGGTCCCCAGGGTGGGCTGCTGGTCCCCAGGAGGGGGCAGGACACATCTTGATGGCTTTCCTACAGCTTTTGGGCACCTCATTGCAGCTCCCTGCCCAGAGGAGGGTGTGGGGAGGCTTGAGAGAGGGCTGCCATCATGATGGTGACACAGAAGCCACCAAGGCGATGGGGCTCTGGTTTTCCTTCTTCCCACATAGGGAGTGCGAAATGAAGCTGTTGCAGGAGGAGCTGGACAGGTTGGAGATGAGCTGCCTGCAAGGTGAGAGCTGGCCAGGCAGGAGGACGTGGGAGAGGTGACCATGAGGTGGGAGGTGTGGTGGCTGTGGGACAGGGGTCTGATGCCCCAGCATGTCCCCATCCTGTGCTGGGGCATGTGTGTTACCCCCAGAGTGTCCCCAAGCTATGCTAGGGCATGTGCACCACCCCAGGGTGTTCCCATCCAACACCTGGGGACAGCAGTGCTGGGAGTGTGTCACCACCCATGCCATGTTTTTGCAGAGCCCTTGTCCCTGGAGCAGCCCACAGCGATGGCAGGGGACCTCCCCGGCTTAGCAGGGCAGGTGTCACCCGTCCCTGGTGGCTGGAGGACAAAGCTGAGCTCATGTGGGGTAAGCCTGAGCTGGGAGTAGGTGCTGGGTGGGATGTCCCCAGGTTGGGCCAGACCCTGCTCCTGGGGGCCAGCTGGGCCCCTCTGAGGGTCAGATCCTCTAGGGCTGGGGTGTCCTCATCGTGACTGCACCTCTGGGTGCTGGACACCCCATTGGGAGAGGCGCCAGGGCTGGTGCCGCAGCACTTGCGGGGATGTGACACCCAGGGAGGACTTTTGGGTGGAGGGAGGTGTCCTCCAAGGATGGATGGCCAAGGCACCCATCCTGTATGACCCACATGTCCCCAGGGGACAAGGGACAGGACAGGAGGGTCACCAGGGATGGACAATGCCCTGTCTAAACCCCTTCTTCCCCAACCAGCCGATGCCGGAGGTGGCCCTGGGCACTGGGAAACGTTGGGAACCCAAACCCTACAACCCGAGTCAGTCTCTGGCCAGCAATAGGTGAGTGCCAAGCATAGGGGACATCCCTTCTCCAGGGACATGTGGGGGCTGGGTCACCTGAGGGTGCAGCCAGTGACCTGACAGTGCGGGGACAGCTCCTCTGGGGGCTTCTTGGGGTGCTGGTGCTGATGGGTCTCTCTTCCATAGGTCCTTGCTGTCCCCACGGTCCCCATGCCAGGGGCTCACCAGGGCTGGGCAGCGGTGTCGGAAGAAAGCCATCCCTGGCCAGGACTTCTGCCACGTCCACACCACCCATTGAGCCTTGTGCAGCGGCTTGGCCGTGGACTCGTTCCCCCATATCTGACCCTCTACCTCCTCCCTGAGGGGTTTTAAACCCTTTTTTGGTCCTTCCAGAACCTGGTGGAGAACACATGGTGGTGCTCAGGACCCTAAGGGTGCCATTCAACGTGAGTACGAGACCATGCTGTGGCACAGATGCTCCTTGTCCCACCAGTTTTATGCTATTTGAATATATTTTAATAAATGCCATATTTACAGCTGCAGCCTTCCCTGTTCTGGTGTGTGTCCCATTCCCCCCCCCCATCCTGATGCTGGGGCAGGGGTGGCTTTGCTGGGGGTTTCAGGACCATCCCCACGTGCCAAAAGCAACAGGAAATGCCAAGCTGCTGTTCCTGTGCTGGAGAAACAACCTGATCACCCTCGCTTTATTACAGCCTAATTACAGGTAATTAGCAGTGTAGCCCATAACAGCTCAGCAGGAGCTGCCAGCCTCCTGCATATGGCCAAGGTGGCGGTGGTGGCTCCAGTTGGTGGCTATGACCCTGCTCAGGGTCCCAGCACCTGCAGGGTGCCCCGAACCTTCCTCCCCCCCTGCCGTGGGCATCCCGCGCCACTCCCAGCAGTGGGCAGGAATGTGGGGGCTGCTCACAGGGCTCTGGCCCCCTTTTACTTTGGAAATATCACTGTCACCCCCCCAGCCCCGTCCTCTGCCCCAGCAAAGGACAACCCTGAGATGAAGAGGATGATGCCAGTGCCGGGTGATGCTGGTCCCGGTGCCGCGTTGGCCCGTCACTTCCTGGCATTGGCATAGTTGGCGCTGAACCAGGCACAGGTCTCCTTCACGGCTGGGGAGGGAGAAAACGGGATGGGTTTTGGGATTGGGAATGCAGTTTCTTCATAGAATGATAGTATGGTTTGGGTTGGAAGGAACCTTTGAAGGTCACCTAGTCTGACCCCGCTGCAATGAGCAGGGACATCTTCAACTAGATCAGGTTGCTCAGAGCCCCGTCCAACCTGACCTTGCATGTTTCCAGGGATGGGGCATCTACCACCTCTCTAGGCAACCTGGTCCAGTGTTTCACCACCCTCATTGTAAAAAAAAATTCTTCCTTAGATCTAGTCTGAATCTACCCTCTTTTTAGTTTAAAACCATGACCCCTTGGCCTATCGCTACAGGCCCTACTAAAATGTCTGTCCCCATCTTTCTTATAAGCCGCCTTTAAGTGTTGAAAGGATGGACCACCCTGATGCCACCAAGGCTAATTGCAGTGGGTGGGGGACCCCCCTTTTTCCTGGAGCCCCTCATCTCACCTTGCCTGAAGGGTGTGAACTGGAAGCCAGGCAGGTAGTGCCGTAGCTTGGCATTGCTGGCTGTCTTCTTGAACTGCCCATCTGCTTTGGTGGTGTCGAACTGGTGCGGGGAGCATTAAGGGAAACCAAAGGGGGAAAACCACATCTCTTGGGGTGCTGCTCTGGACCACGGCATCTCCCCTGGAGCCCTACAACTGCTGGTGGAAAGTGGGGTGCCCCCTATGTTGCAGCAGCCCTGTGGGGGCCAGCCTGTGGTGAAGGATACAAGCAGCTCTCCCCTGAAGTCCATGGCCTCCACAATTGCCTCTGCTGCCTCCCTGATGGAGACTTCATCTTCTTCTCCCACTGTGGAGAAGGGCATGATTGTGGCTGTTCCTCCACCCTCTTGGAAAGGGGCTGGAGGGGGAGTTATGGGGGGCAGCCGGGGCTTACCTGACAAAATGATGGGCTCTACCTCATCGTATTCCCGCAGGACCCAAAGGAAGAGCCGGGCCAGGTCCTGCAGAAGGGCAGATGGCTCTTGGGGGGGCAGCTGCTGTCCCCCAGCCCTCCCATCACAAGGGGACCCAACCCTGAGGATGGCCAATGCTGCCCAGGGCAACCCAGGTGGGCTCAGACCCTGCTGGGGTACAGGCGCCAGCTCCCCCAGCCCCGTACGCTGCCCTCCCCAAGCTGTGGGAGGCAAGTGCTCCCCGAGGCCATGCATACCAGGGAGTAGATGAACTGTCTCCTGGGCTTGCCTGTGCCCCAGATGGTCAGAGCTGAGCCAGTCTCTGCGGGAGGAAGGAGAGCATGTCCATGAGCATCAGAGCCACCTCCACTGACCCTGGCTACCCTGCAGAACTCATGGAGCAGGCAGGGGGGGGAAAAAACCCAACCCAACCCTCCCAAAAAAAGCCGTAAGGAGCCCTGCTGCACTCACGTTTGGCCAGGTAGACCTTATGGATGAGCCCTGGCAAGACGTGTCCGTCCTCGATGTTGAAGTTGTCGTGCGGCCCGAAGACGTTGGTGGGGATGACGGCAGTGAAGCGGCAGCCGTGCTGCTCAAAGTAGCCCCTGGGTGAGAGTGTGGGGCGTAGGCGGGTTGTCCACTGGCCACAGCCACCCTGCTCCGGTACAGAGCTGTCCCCAGAAGACCCTAGCCAGCAGCATCTCCATCTGCTGAGCCCAGGTATCTTCCCCAGCTCCATTTAATTCTTGGGAGGCCTGGGGGATTCCCCTTGCCCTGAACACCAGAGGCTGCTTGCAGCCTGCAAGGGCTCTCCCATGTCCCAGCCCCACACCTATTCTGGATGTCGATCATCCTCTTGGCGTAGGAGTAGCCAAAGTTGGAGCTGTGAGGTGGCCCATTGTGAATCTGGGGACAACAGAGGAGAGAGTTAAGCAGGGCAGGGACTGCCACTGGGCTGTGCGTGGGGACGGAGATGCTCACCATGCTCTCGTCGATGGGGTATGTCGTCTTGTCCGGGAAGATGCAGGTGGAGAGGCAGGAGACCACCTTCTGCACCCCTGTCTCATATGCCGAGTGCAGGACGTTGTCGTTGATATGGATGTTTCTCCTCTGGGGATGGAGAGGTTTGTCAGATCTGTGAGGTGGGGACCCCCAAAACCCTGCACCCTATGGGTAATAACTCATTAATAACTCCAGAAACCAGATGAGCTCTGGTTTGGCCCCAGGAGCAGAGCAAGCCATGTCCCCATGTCCCAGCTCGGGGAGGGCAGGGGGTTGCAGCATCCTCAGGGACCCCGATACAGCCCATTTACCGTGTGCTCACCCAAAAATCCAGGTTGTAGCGGATGTTTTTGAAGAGGCCCCCGACCATGGCGGCCAGGTGGATGACATGCGTGGGCTTGTGCTGCTCGAACAGGGCTTTGGTCTCTGCGGCATTCCTGGGATGGGAAATTTTGGGCTTCAGTGGTGCCGAGGCAGCAGACCAGGGGGGTTTCCAAGCAGAAACCCACACGGTCAACTCACGTCAAGTCAGCATCTCTGGAGGACACGAAGATCCACTCCTCGTCCGGCCGCCCCTCTCCATCAGCCACCACTTTCTCGATGGCTCTCCCTACCAAGCCGGTGCCACCCGTCACCAGGATGCGCTTGGGCACCAGCCCCGCCACCTCTGTCATGGCCAAAACCCTGTGGGGAGTGGGGGGCTAAGCTGGGGTCAACTCGGGTTGCACTCCGCTATGGACCACTGAGCTCACCCCCACCCTGGCATGGGCACCCACGAGCATCAGCCACGTGCCAGGCCGGTGGGATTATTTTGGGGGGGGCTTTTACCCACTACTGCCAGCAAAAGCAAAAAGGAAAGCGGAAGCAGTGTGTTTGGTGGTGACGCGGCTGGGCCGGGGCAGCAGAAACTCGTCAGCTGTAGTTGCTAATTAATGAAACTGGCCGGTGGCCCATGGGCTCCCCGTGAGCAGGCGGCACCTGGGCTGGGGCCAGACCCTGCCACGTGGCACCGCATGGCACTGCCCAGCCTCCGGAAAGGGAGGCTCACCCTGCACCCCATGCCTCCCTCAAGCCCCAGGTCTGCACCCCAAATCTCCCCCTGCAACCCAGCTCTGCACCTCACACCTCCCCCTGCACCCCAAACCCCGGGTCTGCACTCCATGCCTCCTCTGCACCCCAAACCCCAGGTCTGCACCCCACACCTCCCCCCGCACCCCAAATCCCATGTCTGCACCCAGAGCTGCGCCCCACACCTCCCCCCGCACCCCAAATCCCAGTCTGCACCCAGAGCTGCGCCCCACACCTCCCCCGCACCCCAAATCCCAGGCCTGACCCTC
>WAAD01007685.1:18661-55064 GCA_013389945.1 Fregata magnificens
ATATATTGGCATTCAAAAAAGCTATGGCGTTCAAAAAAGGTACAGACGTGGCACTCCAGGGCCTAGTTTAGGAGTCATGGTGGTGTTAGTTGATGGTTGGACTTGATGATCTTAGAGGTCTTTTCCAACCTTAATGATTCTATGATTCTATGATATGTATCTATATACACACACACACTAGAAAAAATTCCAATCAGATTTTCAGATTAAAAATTTTCAGATTAATCATATAGTTTACTAATGTAAGAAATTGTTTCACAAGCTGAAGCTGCTAATGGGATATATAGTGGGGAGAAAAAAAATGAGCAAGGATTCCCTTCACTATTGTCAATCCTAAAGAATAATCAGTGGAACAAAGCACACATGCACTTGAAGTAAACTTCTTTCAGCAGCAGAATTAGAACAGAGATCTGACATGTTAAGAAAAGTTAATGGTATGTTCTTGCTCATTATGTTAAAAGTGAAGGATAGAATTTAAATTTGAGATGTTTAAGACACAGTGCCATCTTCATTCCAAAATTCTGCCCTTGATAACAATTCAATTCTATTCAAAGTAAAATTCTTTATTTCTAAAGGAAGGTTCCATAAAAATAATTAATCTCTGAATGGGGCTTTTAAAAGGAAAGTAGAATCAGTGTTCACATTTTCTTGACTATATCTTGAAATTATTCCCTCCCACCTTTCTATTTTACCTGCCAACACCTCATATGTATGGAATCTCACTACTAAGTTAATAGAGCTTGGATTTCCCTTGCAGATTTTAAGCAATAGAAGTACATGCTCTCCTACAGCTTCCCTGTTCCACTCCCTAAAGGCTGAGTTTGGATCTTTACTGGTATATGTATTTAAATTTATCATTATTTTTTCATTTTCAAGCTGCATATATATTCTGGTAATGATCCCAAATCACAGGGGAAAAAAAAAAAAATCTCCACATAACTGTGAAAGAACAATAGGGAAATATAGAGTACCAATGTTATAATCTAGTCTTTACACTGTAGTGTAGTAATTTTCCAAAGGAATATTGTTCCTTCCAACCATGATTTCTGAAGAATGCTCCAGCCTGTATATCCAAAGAGTAATTACGCATAAACTTTAGGTTTTGACTCTTCTTAGTGACACTGGATGACCACAAAGCTCTCTGCCTCACCATGTCTGAACAATTCAAAAAGGAAGTTACCTCTCTGCAGAATACTTTTACCAGGATGAGTCTTTTTGCATTTCAAGTTTCCATTTTAATCTCTAAACTGAAGAACCTGCAAAGATAAAGATACAAGTCCGGAGGAGACTTACATGCATGCTTAACCATAAGCACTGCAAAGAGCCCTTCTAAATTCTCTGTAATATTGAATTGGGCATAAATTTAAGCTTTGATTTTCAAATGCATCTTTCTTATGAAGGAGGTGAATCTAAAGATTATCTTACAAATGTTAAAAAATAATGCTGGATCAAACTTTAAATAACATTATATACTTCATAGTTCTAACCACATTACTAGTCCCTCTAGTGGAAGTGTGAACCGATGAAAACATCCTTGAACAGATATTTGCATCACAAAGTAATTTAACCATCTAATTTATTATGAATTTTGCCTGCATTTATTCATCGGAGGTTTTTTTAAAGTATCTTGACAGTAAGGCAAACAATAAAACTTTATTATTAATAATTTTGGTGAACCAGATAAGTCTAACAGATAATGTCTGAAGGGTAATACTTTATTTTCTGTCTCACTCTAGAAAAGAATTCCTTTGTAAGCAGTGCTTTACTGGAAGTAGCTTTGTCTTTTGAAGGACAAGTACTGATACTGAATATCAGACATACAAAAGAGTAAAAAACCTCGTAACTTCTGAAGGAAGAAATGAAATGGGTAAGTTAGTAGAGGTTACTGTACTTTAGCAGGCAAAGATATAAGCACAGGGTGGGGATGGGACGTGGGACCAAAACAAAACACACAAAGTGGAAAACAAACACCAAAGCAAGACACATTCAGACTAAAGAGCTAAGATTATCGTGATAATACATATAAGTGATCCCTGAGATAACTTATGGAAATCAAGATAAATCTCTTGAAATTTTTCATTGACGTACTGGAATTTTTCCTTAAGAAGATGATCTACATTAACACAGGTACTGGAATCTGAAATGGAAACAGATTCCAGGAAACTCTGTTGTCTGTGACACTGTCACATGAACTCTTCTAGTCCTGAAATCAATTGCAATTAAGAAAAAAAAAGATGGTAATGATTTTCTGAAGTTGGTAAAATCTTTCTTCTATTGATCTTACTATAATCCACATTAATAAAATAATAAGACTTTTATAGCGATACTATGTCTTTTGCAATATTGACAGACATCTTCTATTGTGAATTTATTTAGTAAAACTTCGGAGTCAAATCACAAAGGGCCAGTCTAATCCTTTTAAACAAATAAAGTTTCCTGCTGGATTCTAAATACTCCTTATCAATTAGAAGAAATACATGTGTATACACTTTATTTTTCTGTATAGTGAAATCACAAACAGTATGATATTGATTATGTTAAGAAAAAAAAAAAAAAGGCTTTAAAACCTGGAAAAGTATCCTTAAGAACTTCTTTCCAGTTTTCTTTATTTTATGAAATTAAAGCTTCTCAGACTTCTTCTAATGCCACATAACAAACATCTTTCTGATCTTAAATGATGTAAACATTTCTCTCCTTCATTCAGTAATTCTCATCCTTTCAATACAATATAGAAACATGTTGGTAACTATTACTTTTCTTTTTAATGTATTCAATAACCTTAATGTTATTTTTATCAAAAGAAAATAAAAATCACTTATATGTATCCTTTGTTCTTTGTTTCTTAGCTTTGATCTCACATTTAAATTCCTCTCAAATAATGTCATCTTGCTATTCTCAGACTACAGACAGTATTGAGCCTTGCTGCAGTCATCATCTGATTACAGGAAGAAGGGCTGCACATTTAATGAACTCCTTATTTGATCTGACAATGCAAATAATGCATTATTCTGTTATTTCTAGCATTGACTTCAAAATGCTTTCACCATTAGTGTAAGCAATGATGGAAAACAGAATGGGAAAGCTAAATACCCACAGACACCATCTTATCTACCTGTAGCAGTACAGAATTTTTAAGGCAAAGGCTTCTATGCTAAATATGCTGATTAGCATAGGACACAAATAAATACAATATTTTCTTTGGCACAGCATTTTTAACTTAGAAAAGCTTATCAGAGTTATTTCAAGTGACACAAAGTTAAATAAGTAACAACAAAGAAATAAAATAAGAAAAGGTAAAAAAAGAGCATTTTAGCTGTTCATAAAATTTATGAGGAGCTGAAGTTCAGATGGAGAAAAAGCTTATTCTGTATGATAGAAAGTGCAGAGAAGAACAATCCAGAAACTAGTGACAGACTGTGGACATACAAGCACAAAACCAAATTGGACCTTGTAAGAGGGCAAATACCAGGAAAGATCTGACTTCCAATCAGTATCAGTATAAGCCCATATAACCTGTATCTTTGAAAAACAAGTTAAAAGCTAGATTTTGGAAAGCTGGGAGTTTAGAGAACCTGTAGGGCAAAACTACAATTTTAAAAGTAACGTATACTTCAAGATTCCAACAAAAGTGGATTGGAGATACTAAAGGGACATATGTGGGAAGAATTCCAGAATTAGTGAATAACAGGGAATGCCAATAGAGCCAGAAAACAATGAGAGTATTTTCTATTGTGATTTCCTGCTTAGGAGCTGATTATGGAAAATAATGAATGACCCAAGGTATCAGTTTGTGTGTTTAATTGTTCATTGACTGTCTCTGTTGCATGGGGAACTTAGAGACTCTGTGTTATCTGATAGAACAATGAAAAATTTGGAGAAATGCTGAAAAATAAATTTTGTATTCCTATGAAAATGTATAGGTTACTATGTATATTAGAGCTTTGACACAAATGACACAGACTTACTCCTAAGGAAATTTACCCAAAGACAATAAAAAAAAATGCTTCTAAATTCTCCTTTTGTCCCCAAACCTACCCCACCCCAAGCTTTATATGCATAAAAACTAGAAAAGATTTTATTTTTGATAGAGAAAGCTCAAAGCAGCTAAACAGACTAGAAGACATACACAAAATTGTCTTCCAGTCCACTGTCTCATACATGGATTCTTGCTTCTATAGATTGTTTTTTTAAAATATCTAATTTAACCTGCAAAGTCCTGTCCCATTGAGTTTTAGAATTTTTTTCTCCCTATGCATTCTTCAGTCCATGTTTGTCATATGAGAATTATTAACTAAATCATAAATATAATAGGCCAATCCTACACACATTTCTTCACATGACTTGTTCTTGAAGATAGATAATTTTCCATACAAGATCCTTCCTGGCTTCCTTTTCCAGCTCCTCTGAAGTAACTAAGTAACAGTCACTAATCTGAGAAGTTGTTGACAGGTGCCATAAACGTGCAAGAATTGCTCAGTAATTCATACTCAGGCCCTCAATGTGAAAGCTACTACACATAAACACAGCCCTGGATAAAAAAAAAGCATTCCTTACACAAGATCTGAAATCCCCAAATATGCTGACTTCCTGACTCATCTCCTTTTCAAAATATACACATTAAGCTACTAATATTTTAAAGAGAAAATATTTGGTAGACAAATCCAGTCAAGGTTAATGTTTTAGAAGCTGATCATGTAAACTTCTTCCATCAAATGAAAATAGGATTTTCTACAGAAAAATGTTTTTGTATTACCCTCTGACATAGGTGGAAATAAAGATCTTTTGAAGAGAATCAGTAACTCCACTATAAAGACATTTCAGGTTGAGTATCTGAAAAGCAAAGATCAAGCAGTTTACCAAACTTCATGCAGAATACAGTGTTCATGACTGAAATATATATGCTATTATCTTATAAGATTAATCAGTCTTATTTTATATTTATTAGAAATGGTACACATACTGTGCATTGCTTTGCACATAAATTCAGCATACATTTTCTTTCTGCTTGATTAGCCTAATTTAGTAAGAAAAATCAGTAAAAACATACTTCAGAAAAAGTACGTCAACAACTTAGTTCTGTTGGGGTATATTATTACTGTCTGATTGGAAGCCATTCACTGATGTAACTTTTTTTCCAAATTAAATGTGGAATTATCTTAGATGCTCATCGTTTTGTTTTGCTTCTACGCCCTTCTGAAGGAAACTTTAATTACTTAACTGATACCATATCTGTCATTAATCTTGTTAAAGAAAAAGAACAGAGCTCTATGGGGGAGGGAAATTGTGCTCTTTATTCTGCCATTTCATGTAATCTGCTATGAGTACACCACCAAAGAAGCAAAATTAACCTTTCTGATGAAGAACAGTCTTCTTATTCTTATTGTTATAACTAGCATTGCTAACCAACAAAAAGGAAAATATATCAGAAGTCCTCCATGCATAACTTGTGCAAGTTTGGAGGATATTTTTTTCCTAATTCATTTTTCCTTTTGTTCCCTTCATAAAGAAAAAGCTTCTTCAAAATATGCTTTTGTAAATATAAAGTCATGTTTTTCAAGAGCTCAGAGGCTGCTCTGAACTTCCTGATGTTAGATTAAAAGATGTTTTTCAAAAGAAGAAATAGATGGCCATTACAGAGTTACATCAGTGTGTAATAAATATTTGTCTAGTGTAATAAATATTTGTCTAAGGAAAAAAAAAAGAAACAAAAATATAACAAAAAAAACCCCATCCTTCTTCCACTGGAATAAAAAATGTGTAGCACTGTTTAAAGAGAATAATCATCACATGTATTTTGTTTAACGATATAGAATTAGGAACAATAAATAACCACGAGATTAAGAACACTGTATTTAAAAGCTAAATCCGTGTTAGAAAAAAAACTAAGAATGACTAAATGCTCCTGCACTATTATAAAGTAACATTGAATTGTCATAGGATTGGTGTTAGAAGAAGAGTTATTTAATACTGTAATCATTTGGATAATTACTTAAGAAAAATATTGATGTTTTATTGTGATGTAAAAGGTTTTGTGATTTCTCTAACTAAATGCAATTACAAGAAATTCCAGGTACAAATATAGAATCTGGGTGCATAGCAAAGGCTGACAAAAGTAACCTTTGGAAAAAACATTAGAAGTTTCTCATGTAGACTGGGAATTCCAAAAGAAGAGTTCTGATCTCATCATGGACTTTAAGGTGTCTTTTAGTTTATAGCAGCAGGTATTTAGCACTCTTTGGCTACTCATGTGAATTAAAACTAGATCTGAAGCAACTACAAAATATATTAAGTGACAGTCATTCAGTGCTTGACCATTAAAGTGACAAAATGTGGTTGACGTCTCTAGAGACATTACAACAAAAATTATTTCAGATGTGGCTGAACGCAGAAGGAGACCACGAAAACATTCCATGGTGTGAAATCAATGCCGAGCTACAATGGCAAGGGAATTTGAGGCAACAGTCTGACCTGGAACTGAAGTTGCTGGCTTGTTTCCAGCTCTCCTACAGCCAAACCAGCCTGAAAAGCTTAGGTCGTAGTCACACGTGGTTTTCTGCATAAGGTTTTGTATAGACTGCTACATAGGATAAACAATATTTGCCCCAGGACAATCAACAGAACACCTGAAGAATAAGATTGGTTCAGTTTGGTGGGAGTTCTTCAAGTCAACCTAAAAATTGTTTCATATATGAAGAAAAAAAGGCTAATTCTGAAACTAGAATTTTCCCAAGACATAGATAGGTGCAATGGCTTTTCAGAATATCTAATGTAGGATAAGAGATAAATGCAAGAAAAACAGACCATGAGACTGAGACAAACATTGTAGCCCTGGCAGATCACTTATTCAAAAGTAACTGCTGTGCAAATATTATATATCCAGAGATTTTTACTTCTAAATTTCAAGTATATTTATAGGCAAAGGGGGAAAAGCAAAAGAGGAAAGGGAAAAAAGAGACGGAGGCTTAACTGGCACAACTTTACCAACATACCCCACAAACCAGATGGCAAATGCCGTAAAAAAAGGAAAAGTGTACTCAGTGAGTTTTAAAGGTTCACTGCTCTGCCCAGACACTATTTTAGGGTCTGAGAGATGTTAAGTTTGCATGCTGGACAGTGTTAACAATCTAAAAAAAAAAAAAAACAAAAAAAACCCCCAAAAAAACCAACAAAACAAAAGAAACCAGCCACACCACCCCTGCTGAACCCCAGGTAATACTACCTACTACCGCTTCTTACATTTTTATCTTCAGTGAAACAATGAAATCCCCAGAGAACCAAAGATGAAGAAAGGCTGTGATCATCCAGCCACCCAGCCACTTTGACTCCACTTTCCAAAAAGCTGGGTAACATTTGGCTGCACCTGAAGAGAATTAAGTGATCACATCAATTTTCTGGAAACTATTCTGAAGAATGAAGAGCCTCACAGTCAAGAAGGACAGGCCTCAAAATTTAGATGACATATCAAATACTATGTTAATTCTGTGCTTTTCCAGGAATAAAACCCATGACTATTTCCATTAATCACTGCAATAAATATCATATGGAGAAGGAAGGTAAAAAAGTAAACATTACGTCAACATTATGATATATATACACAGGGAGTTGCAAACTAAAGCGTGAGTTTCTCTGGGATCTGCCCAAGGCAGAGCTTATTTCTGCCAGGAATACAGGTTCTGGGATGCAAAAACTTTTTTCTCTAATTGTTCCCCATTGTAAATTAGTTCAATTAGAGTTATGTTTCAGAATAAAAATATGCACATACACATGCAGAGACTTTGAATTTTATTTCTTTTTTTTTTTTTTAAACAAAGTTATAAAAGTACTCACAGCAACATAACATTTAAGAATATGACACAGTTCATCCTCATACTAATCTCTCCTAAATCTTGCAGGGATTAAAAGACAAATAGTAAAAAATCTACATTAAACGAAAAAGGAAAAATTGCCACAATTTTAAAACTTATGTCAGAGCTGAAACCATGACCTAACAGCTGACAAATGCAACCAATGTATACACACTCAGCACATAACACAGAAAAGAAAGCACTGGAGAGTACAATCCAGAAGCTCTTGTAACCATTCACAGAAATATATTGATATTAGAAAGGTACAGCAGATAACAAAAACTACCAAGGTTTAACTGGCACATTTATCCGTCTCTGGACAGCACAGCTGAGACCCTCAGGGAGTTTCTTACTTGCTGCCCACTCTAATAGGGTTATACTACCCCTGGGAGAAGGCTGCAACCTCCATGCACTACGCTGCTGGGCAGATACGCCTGCCCATTCCTGGATGTCTGAAGCTGCCCCAAGCCCCGACATGTGTTTCACACTCCTGATACCCAACAGGCAAAGGAAGAGGAAGAGGAAATACTATTTCATTTTTGTCAACTGCTTTAAATACAAAACAGGAAAAAACCAAACCCTGCATGATTCTTTTGTCTTTTCTTCCAAAATACCATTTACTGAGCTTCATAAAAGCTTCATGAAAGCATCTTCTTTGTCTTCTAATGGAGCACAGCATTTTCAGAAACTAAGGTTTAAAGTGCTTTTAGTCAATTTGAGTATCATATCAAACATTTTTCTGAGCTCTGCTCTGTATTTCCAGATAAGAATGATGAGCTCAGGAATGACTGATGATTCACTCTGAAATTCCTTGTATTCTACACAGGAACAGATGGCTTCAAAATGCTGGAAAAATTCCTGCAGGCATCTCAAGGCCTGTGCCTTCAACCAACCAGTTAGTACAATATTGGCTTTCTAAGCTGTTTAGAAATGTGAGCTAGCTCCTGAATGAAAACACTAAACTGAATTTTAGTTTAAAAGATCCTATTACTCTCTGAAGTATGTTGCATAAGGGAAGGAAACAGAAACCTGTTACATAAATATCCCTACATGGCCTACAACCATATTTATATTTATTTTTAGTTCTCTTAGTGATGACACAAAGTAAATGTGTTTGTTCGGTCATCTCTAGGAATGGAGAGCTAGACATTTTCACCTTCCCAAAGCTTCCCATTTTCCTGTGAAAGGTCAGACAGATTGTCACATTTGAGTCTGCTACTTCAGAAGCAAGTAAAACTCAGACACTGGAAAAGATTTATGTAGAGAAAGCACTATACATTCATAGTACTTTAAATACAGCTATTACTCAAACCTCACAAACCTTCTGCCTGAGTTCCAGGTAATCACAGTAGTAGAACATTTACCCCCACTTGCAAAGAGCAAAGCACAGTGCCTCTATATGATTTTGATATTTCCATTCTGACATAGGTTCACTTCAATTTGTATTCAATAAAATTCTGCAATTGAAGTATGAGTACTGTTATGAAAAGAAGCAATGAGGTGGAAAACTGTCTTTTGAACTTTTTCTTTCACTGTTAAGAAAGTTATGGTATATTTCAAACAAATAGAAAGTGTTACAATCTCCGAAAGCATGTACCCTGGAATGAATTTAATTTAATCCTTACAAAATAACTTGAGTGGAAAACAGTTCAGAAAGCGATACCGTACAGTGAATTTCATTTACAAAAAAATAAAATTACTTACCATACAACTATAATCTCTCCTCATACTCTACTGTGATGTTATGATTTTATATAGTACCATTTTCTCTCCTTGTAGTGAATACAATTTTAGAGTTGTCAAAAATGATTTAGATTGACTTGAAATACATACAATCCCTTGACAAATATTTTACATGCTATTAAATAAACCCAAGTTTTGAGTTTGCCTGGCTTCTTTAGTGGGGGCAATGTTCATCTTACCATGAAGTAAACAAAGAAGATTCCAGAATAATGGACAACAGCAACTAATACTGACTTCTTGAATCATATATGAGGCAATGAAAGATCAACAATCACCTGCTCCCAAGAGCTTATTTCACTAATGGTTTAGTTCCCATTAAAGATTACCTCAAAATCTATTACTATACTCAAAAGTAACTAAAAAATTTGACCAAATCCTGGTCCCTAGCTAAAGGCTGCAAGGCAGAGTAGCCTGGTGAAATACAGGGGCAGCTCTATCCAACAGGGTGACTTGTGAGGTCCACTGAATATCCAGATGGCTTTCCAGAACCTCCACCTATTTTTAAATTATATTGTGTTGAAAAGCTTGCTCCTCACTTAAGTAAATGAAAGGGTTTATACAAAACAAACTATATTACAAAATCCATCTTTGTGATTTCTTCCTTAAAAACCAAACCCACAAGGGACTGTTAGCCTACACTGGTAACCCCTAACAAGCAACTGGTTGACAATGTCCCTTTCAAAATTTAAGAATGTGAAATGAAGGACATAAAATGAAGAAACCTATTTCTGAGAATAACAAAACAGTCTTAACTGTAAGCTGTAGATGTACTCCAAGAGCTAAATACTGTGGCTGAAGTACTTCTTGACTCTCTTAATAGCTCTAACAGATTTTTTTTTTTTCCTAGTGTTAAAAAGACAAGTAATACTAGAATCTAGATAGGTGCAGTTCAGTACACCCCTGTAAAGAAGCTCCGTATTACACAGATATCCCCTGGGCATCATGATACCAATGGAAAACATACTACAGCAACATATTCAGGTTAAAAAAAAAACCAAACCAAAACAAAAACAAACAGGAAAAAAAAACAAAACAAAAAAAAAAAAAAAAAAAAAAAAAAAACCAACCCCACCCCCCCCCCCCCCCTCAAAAAAAAAAAAAAAAACCCAAACCAAAACAAACAAAAAAACCCCACCCAAAACACAAACAAACCCAAACCAAACAAAAACCCCCATTCTTCCACCCCAAAAAAGG
Source organism: Fregata magnificens (assembly GCA_013389945.1). Lineage (NCBI taxonomy): Eukaryota > Metazoa > Chordata > Aves > Suliformes > Fregatidae > Fregata > Fregata magnificens. The sequence continues at coordinate 29,443 of WAAD01007685.1, forward strand.
AACCACACACACCTAATTTTGGTGGTCCACACTAGATCTGAATTATATACACTTTCAACCAAATCAAGACGATGTGTCAAAAATATACCAATGTATCTCTTAGAAGTATATGGAACACAATGCTAAATTTGTGCAGGATTTTTTATGTATACAAATAAACAAGCACACTAGGAAGTCGCCATTTGTTACAAAAGATAACGCTAATGTTGAAATGAAGAAAACCAAGAACACAGGCATGCCTCCCGAGTTCCCAATTGCAAAACCCTGAAGATTCAGGCTTTTCTTCTGGCAGCTTCAGGGAACTCATGCAATGACTTAGGAGCCCAACGGAGCAGAAAAGGAACTTCTGATAGGTGCTACAGCTGGGAAGAGACATGGGTTTGTTCTGGGTTTTTTCCAGCTTTGTCTTCTCTTTCTCCCACCGCTGGCCAATGGATTGCACAGCCTAACAAGGCCCAAACAAAGGTTAGTTCAAACTAATCTGAAAAGACGATCCTTGGTTAACGTCATGTGCAAAACTTTCCAGATATAATCTGATAAAGTCAGGTAAGTACCACCTTGCGTTATTTCAAGTGTTTAACATGGACTCACATGCTCTTCTACACATAAGTCAGAAAAACCATGAAGTAAACACTAACAGAGTTCCAAACCACCAGTCTATCCACATGTCAATAGAAATGGCTTTCAACACAGGAGCACATGATAATCCACCTAACAAATGTCTAGAGACCTCCAAATCCCAGAAGCCTGGAGAAAAATGAAACGTTGACATTGAGAGCTTCTTTCAAAATGTCAAATGCACTGCAGAGATCCCCATAGACCAATCTTGTACTCACAAATAACATATGATGGAGAAATACGGGGATGTGTCTGCCACAAATACAGACATAAGAGAATTATTGTCTCATATAAATTCAGTAATATTTTATATGCATGCCTTCTTAAGGGAACAAAAAAAAAAGTAAAGAACTTGCTTTTGAGTAACTGAATGCAGTACAGCTTTAAATGCACATTCAGATGTTGAATAACACGATTAAAACCAAGGACACAGAAATACAATTATAAAAAATGATTATGCAGGTTCACAAGCTTCCAGTTTTAATCATAATTTGGAACAACTTTCACCACAAATAGCTCCGATTGCACCACTTATAGGAGTGACTGCAGATGACAGTGCATCACTAGAAGCATCAGGACAAAACATTTCCAAGCTTAAGCTTACAACACCCATATCACCTAAACTTTCCATTTGAAAGGTAGCTACTCATCTGCCACAGATAGTCTTTTCCGGAGTTTAAAATGAGGAAGAATTAAAGAATTATCACCATTCATACTTTCATTTTCCCATGAACTTCAGAACATAGAATTAGGACTTTTCATAAGCCTGAAAGTACTCTAGAAGAGATGGAAACAAACTCCATTGGCAAAACACATGGAGGTAATGAGTCCAGTGAACATCACCATCAATCTGGTAGTAGTTCAAGCATTGAGAAAGTGAGTAAGCAAAACAACATTTCCCAAAAGAACATACGCGGTGGATCATTGTTTGAAAGCAATACAGAGAAGTATTTTACACAGTACAGTTACTACAAGTACATTAATAACTAGAGGAAAGTTTTACAAGGGGCACTAATTCCTTACTTGGCAGAAGACAAATGGTTCCACCATATATTAAAATAAAGGGAAATTGCAATTTAGTCCAGCAGTAGCAGATAAAATCCTCTCTATCAAAATAATTTGCAATGATGTACCAAAATTTCTCACAAGAGCATGGAAAAAGGTATCTTCATCATATATAAGGATAGCTACCCAAGAACAGGATGGTCTAATGTAGTTCTGAAGAATGGACCCTCCTAATTTGCAGAAACTATAGGGTAGTCTCAGAATGGAAAAAGTTGCAAGTGGTCTGGTATGGTGAAGTAATATCAGAAAGAATGGGAAACAAAGTCTGTGCATAAAAGGCAGGACACAGAAGTGATTTTCAGCTTCTGTGTTATCCCGGAAATGTCTTAATTCAGTCCTGGGACATGTTTTAGGATGATACACCACCATCTACTTCACTGCTTTTCAAGGGACAGTAAGTCAGCAGTGCAAAGTGGAAGGAAGTAGAAGTACTCCCTAGCCAGTTTACTGAGCAGAACAATCAAAACCTCACACACTTGCTGCCAGAATAGAAGTAGACCAAGACACTCAGGAAAGATTTATTTCGCTGTGAAACATTCATAAAGTTTCATCACAGCCCAAACAGTACATGGAATTAAGAAAATAAACAGATATTAATGAGTTAATGAATGTAGTAATGAATACTAGGATGAACTAACAAAGGTTATCTTCTGAGAGGGAGAACATCAGCAATACGGGAGACCAAGTTAGTGTAGCACACCACTTTTAATATTGCTGTAAACAATAGATTCATTTCTTCCAAAATCCCTTAAAACAAAGACAAAGCTTTGGGAAAACACCTCTAGGGATGAATTCAAACAGCTAGTTTTCTGCCTGTAAGAAGTTATCCAACCATAGCACTCATGTGCCTGGAAGTTTTCCATATTTGGCTCTATCTCACACCATAGCATCAACCTACATGTGTTCTCCTAGAAGCTAAACTTCCACCAAAAGAGGAACTACACCATAACCCAGAAAATGACCTCTGGTTCACATAACTGGTTTGGCAGTTTCACTATTAGATGGTGTTTCAAAATGACTACACTTTTAGCATAACAGATTACAGTAAACTGTCTAAAGGATGTCCATTAAGTTAATAGAAGACTGCACACAAAGAGAGGCTTTTACATGTATTGTTAAATCTTCTTCAGTTGTTAATGCTGTGTACAGGTACATCCATACGTATACAAACATATGCTGTAAAGAGAAAGAATGCAGCTGCCCAGCTAGTGAAGTTGGCATATGCACTTCACTACATCTAGGTAAACTAGTTTCTCTCATTGTCAGAGACTCCTCACAATTAAGTAATAATAGAAGTATGAAAATAACCACAAATATATTTATAATCTCCCTTTGAGGTGTTCTCAGTATCTACCTTCAATAAGGGAAAAAAAAGAGGAAAAAAAACCCCATATAATTTACAACCTGAGGATCTACTCCAAAGATCACTGAAGTCAATAAGAGCTGTCTATTTACTTCATTCATCAGATACCAGATGTTGCCAAGTAGAAATCTGGATCACATTTTCAGTGCCAGTTAGGCATTATTTTAGAAAATTGCATTCACTTAGAAAGTCATCAAGTCATCAAGAAGCAAAAGAAGCAGTTCACCCATTACATGGAGCTCCCAGGAACTAAAAATAGTGCTGCTTACAAGATGCATGGGCGTTCTTTTGCCCTGAGATTTTGTTAGGTGTCTTTGGTTTTTTTACAGCTGACAGCATATAACGACACACATTAAATTACTACAAGGATGCTCCTTTGAAATGGTACAGTTCATACCAGTTTTTCAGCTATTTTATTCTTTTGTACCTATTTTCTCCTAAATTTTAGGAAAATTCAAGAGTGGGGCATTTCATTTTGCTATTACTTAGTCTGATGTTATTTCAGCTGATTACAAGCTTCATTTTGCATAAAATGCATCAAAATATTTCTGGCAACTTTTATTCTGAAGCAATACAAAATAAAGCAAGGAATCACAATACACAGAATATTCAAAGATGTCCTTTACTAGTGTAAACCCTTGAACAGCATCCCATTTAGAAATTAGTGGGCCTTCCTGTAGACAAGCTGATTGCAATATGAGTTTGAGAATTGATCTCATATCTGTTCAATAATTATGAAACCATGAAAAAACATTAGAATTTTTATTTAGACCGGGTTTATTGTTTCTATTTCCTTGATCTGATTATTTAACATTTGCTTTCATGAAAGGTGAGCAGCATTTTATGAAAAAGTATCCAGGTGTATCTGAATTCTAAGATAAGATCAAATCCGCTCATCAACAATGCTGCTGATGTTGCACAGAGCAAATTATTTAGCATAAGCAATATCTTAATGTAGTGAAGTATCTTGCAATTTTAAGGTTACTAAAAAAATGAAGCTTTCTAGGACCTTTTACAACAGCTCGGCATAGACTAAGCTCCGACAATGCTTATCACACTTACAGTATCTACACTAACCAACTTTTGAACACAAATTAGCAGGAATTAGGAGGAAAATTTCATCTCTGCACTACCAGCTGTTGCCAAGTGCTTTCTAACAATGGAAATTCTTGTTAAGAAGCAAAGAGAAAAAAAAATGTAATGAAGGAAAGCAATTATTTTAAAGACTAGCATTTTTTCATTGTAAAAATATGTAATTATGATTTACTAACAGGTAGATGCCAATGATTATCCTAATCACTTTACTTATGTATTCCATCTGATTCCATGATCTATCCTCCCACTTTTTATATTCTTAGATTGCATGATCTATAAATTGAGACGGCACATTCAATAAACCCTGGCTCATTTATCCAAAAATATTCATTCCTATTCAGGTGTTGGTCAAATAGCTTCATTTGCTGAATACAGTCTCTTTTACACAATGGGAGTTGCCATTGTCCTCCAAGATTCCAAATCTGTATTTTATAACTCATTATATGTTCAGAAATCATTGAAATGAGAAACATTCTGAATGAAAGTTAGAACACCAGCACTGGATTTTCAAAAAATGGATAAGGAATACTTGTGAAGTTTATGCTCCAAATTAACAAATTGTTCTCAGTTCCCTTCTACAGCATTTTTAAAACTTGTTTTAAAATGCCTAATTTTAAGAAAAAAAAGAGAGAAGTTAAGCCAATTCATTTTTAATATGATGGCTCTAATACACGTGCCAGAAAACATAATGTTCGGAAATGTTTGAATAAGCAGTAGTGAGATAGAAACCTAAGAAAACAGTTCACCATAATCATCTAAAATTGCATCCAGATAAGACTTGTGTGGTCTTTTGGCATGAATGTATCCTGCTTAGCTTAACTAAAAAATGCTGTAAGAACACCGGTTGGCAAGTTGTTAATAATGCACGTTTTGAATTTTCTCCTTTGCTAAAGAATGTGCTGAAATAGAAAAGCAAATTAAAAGTAAGCATATGCATATGTCCATTACTAATGGGGAACCTGCATACCTATATTTCACAATCACCTTATAATATGTTGGAGAAAAACTAATTTTTTAAGCCACTGGAGCTGGATAACGTCTTTTAATAGCTGTTTTGCCTCATTACTTTTAATTTGAGTAAAAAAAATAAATTGCAGTCTTTTGTTAGAATTGTATCACAAATAAAACATAGTGCAATTAAATAGCTAACATTCAGTGTACTATTGAATACTTGTAAAATGTAGGAAAAGCATTAGATGGTGTCTCTGGCTGCAGATCTGGGAAGGAGATAAGAGCAGGATCAGTACCTGCAACTCTAGCGGTTTAGTTGAATTCTGGAAGAATTTTTGCTGAAAATACAGAAAATCTTACTATTTTTCCTCACTTGTTTTATATGCTTTGTTTGGAAAAACCTAGAAAATAACCACTATAGTAACAAAGGTCTGTTGGCTTTTCCACTATTAAAAAAAAAAAAAGAAACCTAGCTGATGTGTTTATTTCTCCTGCCTGGCAGGTCACTAGGCTGTGGTGAGGATGCACACCTGGAGAGCCAGGCTGTGGGCATGCTATGCACATCTTCCCTCTCAGTGCGGCAGCAGGTGACAGCAGCTGAAAGTGGGAAAACATGAGTACCGTTTTCTGAAATAAATGTATTCACATCTGAAGATGTACTGGCATAGCTTACATTGACAATATACAATACACGATACAGTTCTTTTCATAGACAAACAGTAAGTCCACTTTTAGAAGACTAAATAACAGGGCTATACCTTAGAAATATAGGAAGTATTCTGCAATTCAGGATGCATATTAAGAAATTAGATTATTCCTTCCAATATAGACATGAAGAGAAAGGTAATACACATGAGAAAATGGCTCAAGATCTTGAAAAACAGATGTGACTCCCAATTCCACCCCCCCCCTTAATTTTTGTAGCTTTGTAACACATTTACAAAGCTTCAATAAACAACAGCTGATCAATATTGTTTTTACTGTTTAGGTCTCCAGATAGCACTTCTACCGAATTTACTATATATTGAGATGTGCATTAAAAATTTAGTAGGAAGTATCATACAGCATAGAAAATGAACACTGAAGAACCTATTTAATTCAAATATGACAGCTATTGCAAGTTTGAATTTTTCAAACTGGAATGTCCTTTAAAATTTCTTAATGCACCCAGGGTGTCTGAAAAATTTCAAAGTCAGTGGAAAAGAACTGTTATCCTCTTATTAATCAAGACTAGCCATTCACCAAACTTCCAAAAAATCATTGATATCAGAATAAACTTAGGGAACATCTATGGAAGTATAAGTGCTTGTGCCACTTGAATTATAACTGTAATCAGCGCATTTTTAGTTTGCTACAACTGTTATGAAAAGAGTAACACAGGCCAGACATTTCAGTATGAAGGACTTTGTGCTAACAGCTACCACTGAAAGAAACTGTGGTTTTGTCCTTGATTTCAATGATGTCTATTTCAATATTGGCCGATAAGACTTGCACAAATTGAGTTCTCAGCAGCTGAATACTGCAAGAGGCAGGTCTTGAACTGACTTCTTCCCCACCCTGCCAGAAGGGAAAGGAAAGTACTTTTGGAGAAGAAAATATTGAAAGAAAAAAATACCTGAGGAAAAGGAGAATAGGCAGGAATCTGAACTTCAGAGTTTTTAGCAGATTATTCCACAACTAATTTCAATCCTTCAGATTTGACAATAAACCAATAACAATATTTTCTGTCTCTTTTAGCAATTTGCGTTTCTAATTTGTATCATGCATGTCTAATCTACATTTCTACAATGGCTCTCTGGGAATATTATTACAATTATTTTAATGTCTTAGTAAGGTCAGGATAAGCCATAGAAATTTTTTCCATTTTCTACCTTTCAAAAATTAAATTAAATCACAAAGTACAGCATTCAAATATTGATCTTTACCATATACAAGAAACTAAAATTGCTGCTGCATTCCTGCTGCTGAATATGAGGCGGGCCATAAATACTGCAGTAACATTAATTGCAGGTAAATGTCAGTATTTTAATGCCAGACACAGTAAGTTGGAACAATTTCCTCCTGTTTAACCCCCATTATTAACATATTAGTGTACATTTTTATGTTCTTAAAAATGACTGCCCTATTACTTTAGCAATATTTGAGAAGGTATTTAAATTACATTTACTGATGAGTAACTCTCTGAAGATTCCCTTTGGGAAAACAGGTACTACACATTCGTGCTATGCTGGTATTCTATGATCTGTCCCATTCTGATGCTGTTTTTAAAAGTCTCTTCAACAGTTTTTTAAACTACCCCATTAATCATTTTAAGCTGATTGAATCAAATTAATTGACCCCCACAAACCTGCTCATTAATATCTATCCTTTGGCTTCAGTTCTGTGAAATGAAGGATCTTCATTTCCTTTCCTGGACTTCTTAATTCTTGCCTTCTCTGCTCCCTTTAATTTAAAGAATAAATTGTTTCTACTGACATGTTCAAAGCCTTAAGGAAAAAATGTTTCTAACTTCAGTATAGCACAAAAACTGTTATAGATGAAATCTAATTTTTAGGCTTTACAGTGTCATTTTAATACACTTAATAACTGTTACGATCATTATGATCCAACCATATAAAAAAAGCTAAACAAGCTGAGAACACCTCCCAAGTACTACTACACTTTATTTCTGTTCCAAAGGAACCTATATTTCAGACAAATGTGGGGGTTTTTTTAATTTCCTTTCATATGAATTATTTTTTATAAGAACTACTGTTGAAAGAAATATAGAAGTACAGAATCAGCTAACAAAATCAATAGAGAAATGAATCTCATATCATTTTACATTATCGGAATACAACTTTTGTTCCTTATTTGTGTGTCTGTTGTTGACTACATTTCAAATTTATATTTTCACAAGTTATGACTGCCTTTATAAATGGAAAACAATCTTTGCATTCCAGATGGTATTTTTACAAACACCGTAGTTGCTAACTGAAATCTCTGAAGACAGCATAATTAGTAGCCCCTCATCAATGAGGTTTTTGCATAAGCGATGACCCAGTACTATTTTTAGTGGTGCTCAACTCAGAATAACTCTCATCCAGATTTTAGAAACTCAAAGGTTTTATTCAGAAGGATTTGTCCTATCCATTCTCATTATAGCATTACACACTCAAAACCTGAAATCAGTCTTTGACTTTAGCTAGGCACACATCCTTAATGCCATGAATTATATTCCACTGGGGGGGGCACAGAGGAAACTGAAACTTAGGTCGGCTTCTCCTTGCAGAGTGTCATTTTTCAACGGTACCTGCCTCTGGGAAAGGTTTTAGCTCATCTACAGATCAAACACAACTTACAAGTTAACCAAAGATATCTTCCTTTGATCAATCACCGCAAATCCATTGCGTCCTATCACCAGAAAATAGTTCCTACATCATTATGCAGAGCATTCCTTGCCAATATTTAAGTTAGGGTAATTTCTAAACAACTGAGAGAATTTTGCTGTAAACATAAATGCTATTATAACATTGTATTGCTAATCCAATGTCTTTAGTATTACATTTGGAAAATTGAATGATGTCATCATTTACAGGTATAAGTATTTTTATCATAAAATTAAATATTGCTTCAAGGGAAAAACGGATCTCTTGAAAGCACTGTCCAAAGCTTTTCTCTTTTCCCCCTCCCCACCAAAAGAAAAACAATTTTTTGTACTTAAATTGCTTTATTTGATTTCAGATGTTAAGAAAATAATAAAAGTCAAGTGAGAAATTAAAATAATCTTAAAACAAATAGAGAGTTTTGTTCAACTGAACTTATTCACACTGTGTAGGTTGAGAACCACATACTCCAAACTAAAGGAGTTGTATACTATATGGTATAGCTTATTTGGTGGGGTCAGGTTTTTGGTTTGGTTTTTTTTAATTTTTGTGGTTTGTCTTTTAAAAACCCTATTAAATCCTTCAACAAAATAAACAGTCATTCTTTGCTTTGGGACTCACACATTATACTCTTTTTCTTAAACTCATCTGTCAGTTCAAAGCTTGCAATTTCCTTTGCTTAGTATCAGCTGTCTGTAGAAAATTAACATTATAAATATAAAACAAAAATACCTATTTAAAATTGATATGACCAAAATTCATATATAGACCTCAGTACAGCTGCAGATCTCACATAACTATATCAACTGACCACCATGAAGTTTATAGGTTTAAGTCACATTTTGCATTTAACAGATTTTAATTTAGCTTGTGGCTTCTTCTGCTTTTTGTACTCAGCAATGGGCAAAGAAAAATTTCTGCCAAACCTATGCAATATTAAATATGCCAAAGAAAGACCACAGTATAACCAATTATGGGATAAAGCTCCCATGAATGTCAACAGGAAAAAAATGGATCCCTTAAGACATACTCTTGTAGCCAGCAAGAAGCAAAACACCTTCAGTCTTACAGCTCCTCAGATATGCTGAGACTGTCTCCTGTCGCTTTCTGGTGCACCACCTTTCCCTTCCCAATTTCTCCCTAGAGTCCTTTCTCATATAAGCATATCCTGTTTACTGAGCAGTATTTATAAGTACTGCGATGATTCTTAGTGAGGGTTTCATCTTCATGTGATATTTAAAGTATTTCCTTACATGCAAGTTTGCTTCAGTAAGTAGACATGTTTTATCCTTAATAAAATGAAGGTTACCTACAAGAAAGAGAGGAAAAACACACCACTCAAAAGAAAAGAGTGGCTTTCTACACTCTTAAACAGGCAGCTGTTTGATGGGCTTTGGATATGTATTGGGTTTGCCTGGCAAGGTTTTGGTAGCAGGGAGGCTACAGGGGTGGCTTCTGTGAGAAGCTGCTAGAAGCCTCCCCCATGTCCGATAGAGCCAATGCCAGCCGGCTCCAAGACAGACCCGCCACTGGCCAAGGCCAAGGCCAAGCCCATCAGTGACGGTGGTAGCACCTCTGGGATGACATATTTAAGAAGGGGGAACAAAAAAAACCAAACCTGCTCAATTGCAGCTGGAGAGAGGAGTGAGAATATGTGAGAGGAACAACTCTGCAGACACCAAGGTCAGTGAAGAAGGAGGGGGAGGAGGTGCTCCAGGCGCCGGAGCAGAGATTCCCCTGCAGCCTGTGGTGAAGACCATGGTGAGGCAGGCTGTCCCCCTGCAGCCCATGGAGGTCCATGGTGGAGCAGATATCCACCTGCAGCCCGTGGATGACCCCACGCCGGAGCAGCTAGATGCCTGGAGGCTATGACCCTGTGGGAGGCCCGCGCTGGAGCAGACTCCTTGCAGGATCTGTGAAGAGAGGAGCCCACGCTGGAGCAGGTTTGCTAGCAGGACTTGTGACCCCACGGGGGAGCTGGAGACTGATGCAGCAGTCTGTTCCTGAAGGACTGCACCCCATGGAAAGGACCCACGCTGGAGCAGTTTGTGAAGAACTATAGGCCATGGGAAGGACTCGCGTCGGAAAAGTATGTGGAGGACTGTCTTCCATGGGAGGATCCCACACTGGAGCCGGGAAAGAGTGTGAGGAGTCTTGCCCCTGAGGAGGAAGGAGCAGCAGAAACAACGTGTGATGAACTGACCGCAACCCCCATTGCCCGTCCCCCTGTACCACTGGAGGGGAAGGAGGTAGAGAATAATTGAGAGTGAAGTTGAGCCCAGGAAGAAAGGAGGGGTGGCGGGGGGGAAGGTGTTTTAAGATTTGGTTTTATTTCTCATTACTCTGCTTGGATTGTTAATAAATTAAGCTGGTTTCCCCAAGTCGAGTCTGTTTTGCCCATCACGGTAACTGCTGAGTGATCTCTCCCTGTCCTTATCTCGACCCAGGAGCCTTTTGTTATATTTTCTCTCCCCTGTCCAATTGTGGAGGGGAGTGATAGAGTGGCTTTGGGGGGCACCTGGTGTCCAGCCAGGGTCAACCCACCACTGGACATAAGCAGAAAGTGTCAGTTGCTTACAGTGTTAAAAGCGGCTGTTAAGAGTATGTAGGGGTCCCTTAAGGACATGGCCATGCAGTGACTTGTGTTCTGTAATGAATGCAGATTCCACCCATCAGACCCAAGTGTGATCCAACCCAGAAACAGCAGAGACAACTAGAGATTTGCTTGCTGGTGGTGGCAGCGGCAAAGGCAGCAAGAACAACAACACTGAGCAGTGGTTTTAAAAAACAAAACAAAAAAAAAAAAACCCACACACAAAAAAAAACCCCACGTAGGTACAAAAGAACTGCCCTGAATTAGTAGAAGCAGCAGCCATCTTTTGATACATTGATCTTTTCCATTTCTTTGTCTTTCAAATAATGTCAGATAAGACATTTTCCCATTTTCCCAAGAGCAGCTGTGGCATTTGTCATCCAGGGATGATAAATTCAAGAACAGCCTAAAAGAAGAATAACAAGGCATACTTATCAAGCATACGATCACTGTAGAGTATGTAAAAGGAAGAGGAGGACCCCAAATACAAATAAAGGAAAGGAAAAAAAAACCCCACATAATAGCCACAGTGAGGAAATGATTAGTGACTTATGTAAGGTGGGCAAGAACAAGGGAGACCAAAATATTGGTGTGCTGAGAGTGTGAGTGTTAACTTCTTTTTGGTAGGAAAAATATTTGAATTTATGATCTTACTCTATTTTTCCTCTTATCACAGATTTAAATAGGATTAGCAGATCTTGCACCGATCTAAAATTTAAAATTTCAGCAAATAAGTTCAGATTTGCCATCCTTGTTATTTCTGCAGAACACATGGAAAAGAAAAATGCTATAGATTTAGAGATGCACATAATGCATACTGAAAACCTACATGACATTGCACAGTGCATTCTGGAAATCAATTTTTAATACCTAAAAATTGACCACAGGTAGTTATGCCAAGTCACTGCCATGCTAATGGCTCTAAAAGTGTTTCATTAAGAAGCAGAAAACCAGGAAACAGTGACTTGCTTAATAAAAAATGAAGATGCAGTGAATATAGAACATTTGCACCCTACAAGCTTCAAATGAAAAGCATCCATCTACATATGACTAACAATTTGTTTAAAATCCATATCTGATACATTGTATCCAAAACATCTCTGTAATTTACATTCACCTTGTCATCATATTTGATTTTATCTGTATTATTTTCACTGATACAAATTAATCTTGTATATTTTAGATGTTCTCCTATAATTTAATTTTTAAATGATACTGTAGTTTAATAGCCATCTTAACAGCTACTGCTCTCTAAAGAATGGGATAATATGGCAAAGCTTATTAAAAATACATTATTTCATTGTAAAAATTATCCCTGTGATGCTATTCCACTCACTTTAACAAAACCACCATAATTTTGGCTATGTTTCCCCATAGAGAGTTTCCTCCTATACCCACAAACCCTTGTGCATTTCTTAACACCTCTCTGCCTAATTGCAGTCCACACATAGAATCATCGAATATCCTGACTTGGAAGGGACCCACAAGGTTCATCAAGTCCAGCTTCTGACCCTGTATAGGACAACCTCAAAATTCACACTATGTGTTTGAGGGCGTTGTCCAAACGCTTCTTGAATATTGTCAGGCTCGGCGCCATAACTGCCTCCCTGGGGAGCCTGTTCCAGTGCTCCACCACCATCTGGGTGAAGAACCTTTACCTAATATCCAACCTAAACCGCCCCGGCATATCTTCCTGCCATTCCCTCGCATTCTATCACTGGTTGCCAGGGAGAAGAGATTGGCACCTGCCCCTCCTCTTCCCCTTGTGAGGAAGCTGTAGACCGCAATGAGGTCTCCCCTCAGTCTCCTCCAGGCTGAACAGACCAAGTGACTTCAGTCGCTCCTCATATGGCTTCCCCTCTAAACCTTTCACCATCTTTGTGGCTCTCCTCTGGACACTCTCTAGTAGCTTTGTATCCTTTTTATACTGTGGCGCCCAAAACTGCACACAGTACTCAAGGTGAAGCCACACCAGTGCGGAGTAGAGCGGGACAATCACTTCCCTCGACTGGCTAGCAATGCAGTGCTTGATGCACCCCANAGCCTGATGTAGCCCCATTTGCTATAACCCTTTGAGCGCAACCCATCAGCCAATTGCTCACCCATTGCATTATGTGTTTATCCAGCTGTATGCTGGATATTTCGTCCAGGAGGATACTGTGAGAGACAGTATCCTGTCTCTATCTCTTTCAACACGTTGAAAGCTTTACTGAAATCCAAAAAGATTACATCGACTGGCTTCCCTTGGTCCACTAGGTGGGTAACCTTGTCATAGAAAGAAATTAAGTTAGTTAGGCAGGAGTCTCCCCTCGTGAACCTGTGATGGCTAGGACCAATGACTGTGTCATCTTTAAGGTGTTTTTCAATAGCTCCCAGAATAATCTTCTCCATAATTTTGCCAGGCACAGAGGTAAGACTAACAGGCCTGTAGTTACCGGGGTCATCCCTGCTGCGCTTCTTGAAGACTGGGACAACGTTTGCCAGCTTCCAGTCAACCGGGACCTCTCCAGATTCCCAAGAGCATTGAAAAACGTTGAAAACATTCTTATTTCCTAAACACTTCTTCACTCTTCTCGACAACGACATCTTTCTTAGATGATTCTTGGAGTCATATCACCTGTACGATTCATGGCATGTGTGTGAATCACTGAAATCAGAGACTATCTCCCTAGCAGTGGATTTGGCAACATGGCTAGAAAATAAAGTATGTTTTATCAAGAGTGTATTCTTACGGCAATGAAGGTTAACTGTATATTCAGCTGCACCACAAAAAGGACAGATTTTCAGAACCTGACACAGTCTTGTGCAACTCGATTTAACTGTGAAGGCAGCTCTGCTTTGGGTCAGAGGTGGGAACAGATGACCTTAGGAGGTCCCTTCCAACTTAAATCTTTCTATGATATTACGATTTTCAAAATCATTTTTAAAATGTGGGTTTAGTTCTTTCTACAAGGTTTTGTGGAGCGCCTTTACTCTTTCTTTATATATTTGCTCCTTCATGCCTTGGAATAACCTTAAAACTCTTCTCAGTGTTACTATGATGCAAAAGGAGGAAGATGGCAGCCAAGGATCTGTGGAGCAGTGTGGGTGAAGCTCTGCTCCACTAAATTTCTGCCAACACCAATGGTCAAGAACAACCCTTTATCAGCACCACTTAGTTTCACACAAAAGGGACAGTCAGGCACATTTTTTTGTCCTTCAAGTTGATAACCAGTGAAAGCAGTTGAAGCAGAATCCAAGAATCTAGCAAAAAATATTTTCTAAAACTCAAGACAACAACTTGTAAGACTCAATATAACAACTTACGATTTGAAAATTGTGGTGATTTCTGTAATACCATAGAGACAAAACACAATGCTTTCACAGCCTGAAATGTGCTAGATATGCATACTAAGTAAATAACACTGCCTTGCCATTTCCACAATATTGGAAAATTCAGGATTTTTAAGCAGATTGTTGACATTGCAGCTATTTTAGAAGTTCTAATGCACTTTGAAGAGCTTAAGTGAGCACTGAATTATCTTCATAAATAATACTACAATAATAATCCCATTATGAATCTTCAGCTTTATTTGTCCTGTTGGATTAGTTGATTCTATAATATGTTGCTGGCACTTTGCTCTAACAGCCAGCAACTCTTAGAATTCCTGATTACATGATTATACTCAAAAGCCTCATTATTTCAAAATGTTTTATCATCGACTGATCGCTTTTATATCACTTTGGGGACAACTCCATAAGCCTGTTCTTACAAGATTAGCATCACAGTCCTTAACTACCCTTTGTTTACTTAACTCTACAGGCTCCTAAAATCTCAAAATTTGGAAGAGGTAGAGAAAAACGTCCTCATCCAAAAGAAACAGGTAAATTGTTTATTTTCGTTCATGTGGTAAAGTATCTTCCCAAATTTAAATACTTTTTTCCTTTTTATTCTTAATTTGCTAGTTAACTGAGGTTTAAGCAATGTACAAACAAGGAACAGATTTGTTGTATCATTGCATGCTGTGATCTAATTAGACTTTATCAAGTAAGGAGGAAAGGACTGAGTCAATATTTGAATGAAGGATTTCCAATGAACAAGAGCGTCTGCAGTGACAGTTCTGATAGTTTTTCACACAAGTCTGCCTTCTGAGCCACTGTCAGTAATCCAACCTAGTGTTAACAGTGCAGGAACATTTCTCTACTGTTTGGCTATTGATAATTCAGTAACCCATATCCTCTTAGTCACCAGCTGGGAGACAGGAGACACAGCACTGGACTGAATTTACGAGCTCCTCTTCCTTCACTGCAGTTCATTGCAGCAGTGGAGTTGCATGTGCAGATCCTATCCATTAAAATGCAGCTGTGGGCTGGGACTCAGCAGAGAAAAGAAAACAGTATGTGCCCCTGACCCATGCAGCACAGCTGAGGAGCTGAGCCTGAGAAGTAGATCCTCCTTCAATTCTAGCACTGATATTTCACTGCCTCTTTCTCATCCCTGTCTCCTCACAGCCTAAGGAGCCCAAGAGTTCCCTGACACAGGCCCTACAACCTTCTACAGCCCCATTTCTCTTCATGAAAATTCACAGCATGTCACTGCCTTTCCTAGAGTCCACATCCAGGCTATTCTTGACCCAGTTATACTACACCCTCATCTCCAGCAAACCAGCCACCAATACCTTCTCTACACAGTCATGGCTCTATGTATCAGCCTAGAGCTCAACACAGGAAGGTCATGGTTTCCTAGAGTATCCTTGACTCAAGGAACTTCCAAAGTGATTTAGCTGGGTTGAGTTCACATGACTTTTACCAAGCAGACTCCTACAGTTATGACTAAAAAGCTACTCTTCTTGTTAAAAGCAGCAAGACATGGAACCTGTCCATATAGTCACAGAGAAAACCTATAACATTCTTTCAAGGTGTAGAAGCGCTAATCCCTCTGTTCACTTATTTCTCCCTCTAGTTTCAATCCACTGCCGGGAAAAATGTCAAAGCAACTTTCCTCTATCTTCTATTGCATGGTGAATCAATACAAAAATACCTTCCACTATTTTTTACAGCCTCCGAAAAAAAGGTCTATAAATTTTCTTTTACAACTCCCTGACGATAGATAAAATGGTAGACCAATCTAGATGCCTACTTAAGGATGCAGAAAGGTTTCAGAGACATTTCTAATATGAAAAGAAATTGCCGAAGTGCCACAAACAAGGACCTTCCTTTTAAGACTTATCACAGTTATATGACTTGTTCTAACCCAGGCCTGTGAACAGGTTGTTCATTGTTAGCTGGCGAATACTTGCAGTTTAGGTTTTTTTCAAAAAGTATGCAAGGTATTCAAGCACTCTGACAATATACTGTGCTCTGAACCAAAGTGAAGAAACTAGGGATGATCAGCAGATTCACCTCAAAATTTTACGCTTTTGAAGTACTCCAAACTACAGTGCAACAGTGAGCATTCAGGATGTTCAGAAGATGCAATGTTACTGAAAACGGGAGCAGATCACCATTACATATCAAAAGGAAATGTTGAGAATATTTAAATACAAAAAAACTTGGAACGCAATATTTATGACTTCCTGCTCTTGGAGAACAGGCCCATAACTAGAGATCCATTTTCATTGAAGTATTTTTATACTGAAAGCTATTAATAAGCAATAATCCAAAAACAAATAAAACTTTTTGAAAGTAAACATAATTCTTACATATCTGTTCCATTTGCACATGATTTTGAATCATTTTCCTTCTCTTCTGTTTTCCCTTTCACTTCTCCTAATTTATATTCTTCAATTTCATATTTTAGTACTTCATGAACAAATTATTTCAATATATTATAAAGACAAATTGTTCCATGAGCAACAGAACAAATGATACTCTGTTTCCTATAGCTTAATGATTCATGGTTGAATTATTTGATGTCTAATAAGTGAACTCTCCAACTGAAGCTATTCCTGTAGCTAGGAATTCATAAAACCTCTCTGTTGATTTTTCTCTAGTAAGGAGTGAATTCGCACTGTATCCTTTACTACAGCAAGGGACTAGGAGCCTCTGTCTCCATTATCTGGCTAGCAACATTCATGATCACAGTAGAAATGTATTTTGAGACTAACACTTTTTCTTGTGTTTAAGTTGAACAAAACATGGAGGAAGTAGAGGGAGCACATTGACACAGAACAAACACACAAACTTAGCCAAAGCCCTTAAATCATGTTAAAGAAAAAAAAAAATTACCAGCAAGAGTGTTACAATTTTTAGCAATTTTAGTACAGAGTATTAGAGTAAGTGTAAATTATAGATGTAAAGCTTTTCTGTTAACACCTGCGGTCTCTTTTTTGCAATTGATAATACAGCTTTTTCCAGACTTTCATGTCAAAAATGTAAAAAGTCACAATCTGAATGATGAAATAATATATTCTCTTTGGCTTCTATTTGTATGATTGATTCTCCCTTAATAAATTTTGCACTTAGAACTGCTTTTTAAAGAGTAAATAATTTTTAAAATATTTTAATACTGCTTACTGTTACATTGGTTTCTCTCTCTTGGCATGGACCCTACAAAAATATAAAGGTCTAGCAACAGACATTATAAGTGCATTTGTAGTTACAGGGAACCTAATAGTTGTTGTATACAGAAATGTCCTAAGGATATAAGCATTATTATAAGCAAGAATCCTTTCATTCATGGACAAAAATTAAGAGGGCAGAACAAGATCTTTCCCCTACTAATTCTACTAATGTATGAAAAATGGAAGGACCAAACCTACAAAGGAATCAAGGTAATTTTGATCTATTGTGCTATAACATTTAATTCTGTGAATATACTATGTTAATCTTGATTTTAATACTGAAAGTAGTTTCAAAGGTGTTTTAAACACACTGAGTCAAAATTAACTGATTAATTTTTTTTTTTCCAGTAGTGTAAATACAGAATACCAGAAGAGGGAAACCAACATGATTTAAAATAAGATCATAATTTAATACAAAAGTAGTTTTCCCTAAAAAAAGACCAATTAGCTTAACAAAAATCCTAGTAAAAACTTCAAGATGCACACAATGGAATAATCAAAAAACTGAACTGTTTTTAAAACTTTGTAGTGTTTCTGAGTGCACGCTATTACAATCCAACAAGCAAAGAGAAGAAATAATTCGTTTTCACAGAACACTTTTCTATCAAAGTTACTGCTTGTAGTCATTGAAAAAAGTGGACAAAACTACCTCCATGTGATATGTTCAATTAATTTTGAAGATAAATTCTATTTATTACCCGAAGTAGTTTATTCTGGGACTGTGTCTAGAAACACAGTGATATTTTGATGAAGATTCTTTTTTTTTCACCGTGATAAAGAGAGACTTTGTTGTAGTGCAGTACTTCATCTTCTGTCTGTCCCACTCAGCATCTGCCATGTATTCTGTGCTGTACAAGATATGTATAGGATAAAAGATAAAATACTTCTCATGATAAATTCAGCCTAATATAGACCTAAGATGACTCCTAATGCAATGATTTTCAAATAATTGATGTAAAATTATATAAAATCATTTGTAAAGCTATGAAGGAAAATTCAGTATAGTAACTGAAGACTCACTATCACTAGACAGACTTGATACCATTTTTCGTGATGAAATCTGCTAAGCACATACTCCCATTTTCCTAAAAAATTACTGGAAAAAGCATATGAAAGAAAATCTCCCCAGAGCAGCAGACAGATATATAATGCACTTTATCCTGGTCTAAACTTAGCCTAACTAGTATCAATAAACTGACAGAAGAGCACCTGTCATTAAAGAATAAGAGAAGTTTCAAGCTCCTATCTTTTGTGATACCAGGAATGGTAGAGATCAAAACTAACACTCTGGATCTATATTTGGTTCTTACCATCTATTTGCAAGTAGTACATCTGATAAACCAAATTAACGTTCAGTTCATTTAGGCTTGTCAAAACAATTTTGAAATATTAACTGGCAAGATGGGAGGAAAAGCATGGAGGACCATTTTCAAGACAAGGATGACTCTAGAGAGCCACTGACCTCCATTTAAAGGAGGGTCTCAGGGAAGTGATATAACTGAATAATGGAGAAAATCCAGAGGCTTTATATAGGCAGTTCTCTAGTCTCAGTTATTTTATTTTAGGTGTGTGGTCAAGCAGACTGCAACACTAGGAGATGAGGCAATCTGGTAAATTTCTCCCTTGAGGCAGAGTTCACGGTAATCAGTTACAGGCAAAGGGAAATCCCTAGGAACAGAATAGAATAGAATTATGCATCTTGAACTGTGGTGAAGGACAAGTCCATGACAGAAAATACATTTTGCGGTGGCCTAGAAGACAATAAGGTTTGACAGATGAGACAAATCCATAGACCTGACCAGTAAGGGTCTCTCTCTTCCTCTTATGCCTAACAAAGTACCTAACCTGGGACCCAGAATGAATTAACACAGTGAGATCTGCACATCTACACTAGTACTAGACACAGTTTATGCCTTGATATACACTGTTGAAATAAAGGCAAACAAGCTTGGTCATTCGGTCATGCTTTTACCTGGTGTCAGAATAACCTTGTAACGCTGGGATGCAGCAAGAGCTTCCTACTTTACATGTAGTGTCTATTAAAAACAATGACAGATTTTAGTACTGTCACTGGCAAGATTTTAAGGGGTTACATGTATCAGTCTGTTCATTCTTCATGCTAACCATCCAACGTGGAGAAGCAACTCATGCTCTCTGAAACACACCTGTGTATAGGGGCAGGGAGGTGTGTACACGCAGGCGCGGGCGTGTGCACAGACCATTTGCAAAGAGTATTCTTCAAAGAGTGTCTGGGCAAGCCACCATGGCCCAATGCTCTTCCTCCTGGCATAACCTACATAGGCGTGCTGTGAAGGACTGGCAGTGGGATCATCCTTACTTTTCTCAGTTTGCCATTTTTAAAAGTTGTAAAATTATACACAATAAGGAAGTAAATATACTCTGCTTATTTATTTCATAGCATTTAACTGAACAGCTCATTTCATTCTAGTTCGGGAGTTATATTTATTTTACAAGATGAACCTGCTTAATTCAGATTTAATAATTTCAATAAAGCTAAAGCACTTACTCTTTCATAATTTTAAACCCTTAGTGCTGTACTCCAGTATTAATAATTTAATCAACATCAAAGCAACGTAAGTATGAATAATGATGATAATAAATCTAGACTGATAGTTGAAGTTTTGTACACCAAAATCTAACAGTTTAATAGCCAGAGTTTCCTTGTGGACATTAAAACTTACTTTTAACTGCAACTTTTTTTACTTTGCATTTTTATTTCCTTCTGTTGTATTTGTATCATGAAATTTATATTTTTAGGTTTAAGGAAAATCTTCCTCTTTAAATTTATATTGGCCCTTACTCTACACAAAGGCAGAAGTCCATGTTTCTGACATTACAGCTTACACAGTAGCCACTGCTATGATCCAGAAGATAACAATTTTGAGCAACGACCAAAGGGAAGGAACAAACACATTAAACAAGTTTAATGTGGACTCTTCAGCCGCAGAACCTCTTTACAGCTTCGAGGAAGAAAAGCTATCTTTCTCTACCTGCATGTCACAGGTGCTATGATGCAGTTATCAGCTAATACTACTTATTGTATGCTCACAAAGAAAACTATGTATTTTTACTAAATCTACAGGAATAAGTTAGAAATTTACTCTGTGTGTACTATAATTCTCTGTCTATATATATCCTTTGTAAGAGCAGATGTTCTCTGAAATGACATAATCTTTCTCTGACTAGATGACAGTTGTCTCACAGCCCAAATATTTCAGCATCTGAGTGCTTAACGTTAGAGATCAATCAGAGAAATAATAAAAGGATGTAAAACCTGGAGGGCATAACTATTGCACATTTCCAACTCCTCAACAAACCTTCAAGGCAGAAGAAAGTCCCATCAATATTTTCACATGAAACATGTATAATGTCCATATCAGTAAATGGATTCCAGTGAGGCACTTGCCGAATGATCTTTGTGAACCTGTATATTGGCAGACTTCCTTTTCTACATTATGAAGACAGTAAGTAATGCTTTCACAGCTATGAATAGATTGGCCATTAAAGATTGAAAACTGGCTGAACTGCCAGGCTCAAAGGGTTGTGATCAGCATCACAAAGTCCAGCTGGAGGCCAGTCACTGGCGGAGTTCCCCAGGGTCAATACGGGACCAATACTGTTTAACATCTTCCATTAACACGGAAGATGGGACAGAGCACACCATCAGCAAGACTGCAGATGAGACAAAATCAGGAGTGGCTGATACACCTGACAGCCATGCTGCCATTCAGAAGGACCTGGACAGGCTGGAAAAAAAGTGCTGACAGGAACCTACTGAAGTTCAACACTAGGAAATGCACAGCCCTGTGCATGGGGAGGAATAACCTCATGCACCGGTACAGACTGGCTGGAAAAGCAGCTTGGCAGAGAGAGGAGTTGGCACAAAGATGATGAAGGGACTGGAGCCTCTGTCATATGAGGAGAGGCTGAGAGAGCTGGGGTTGTTCAGTCTGGAGAAGAAAAGACTCAAGTGGATCTTGTCAATGCTTATAAATATCTGATACGCTGGAGTAAAGAAGATAGTGCCAGACTCTTCTCAGTGGTATCAAGTGACAGGACAGGAAGCAATAGGCATATATTAAAATACAGGAAACGCCATTTAAACATAAGAAATGTTGGGGGGGAGAGGGGCTGTTTTGTTTTGTTTGGGGGGTTTTTGTTTGGTTTTTTTTTGTTTTGGTTTGGTTTTTTCTTTGGTTGGTTTTGTTTTGGTTTTTTACTGTGAGGGTGGTCAAACACAGGCTGCCCAAAGTAGTTGTGAAGTCTCCCTCCTTGGAGATATTCAACACCCAACTGGAGATGGCCCTGAACAACCTGATATAGTTGACCCAGATTTGGCCTATATGATTTCCAGAGGTGCCTTCCATCCTCCGTGATTCTGCAAAAAAGAATTAGCAGCTGCATAAACCATTCTTTCATGAGAACAGCAGTAGTAATCACATCCTAGCTCAAACAATTTATTGAGCATTACCCATGGTGGAGACTACCTACATCACTGGTATAAAGCAAGCTGTTCTTTCCCCCACATCCCTCCCCAATCATCTACTTGTTCCTACCTCTTCCCTTTACTAGAACTAGCAATCATGCGGCCATGCAGAGTCTCATATATGGGAAACAAAACAGGTAGAAACAAAAACATGAAATAAATCAAATTTTCAGCTGACACAGCTGACTACATAATACACAACCTCTAGTGACAAGTAAAAGACCATTATCACCTTAAACCCTTTCAATATCACCTTAGACAAATTTACAAACTACACTCTCAAAAGCAGGACAGAGTGCCAGAGCCAGGTTTTACAATTCAAAAAGACTAGTGGAGAAAAATCAAATGTTGACAGAACAGAAAAAATAAGGAAACTTTTCAGCTAAGAAGACAGCAACAAAAGGAAGGATTCTCCATTTCAGATAAAAATATATATATATGGAAAGGGAAGCCTCTAAGGAAGCCTCCGATATGAGACCAAAGAATACTCAGGACTGTTAAAAAAATGAACATTTTTTTTTTCATATATTTTTCTACACGCAGATTTATATTTCTTGTCCTGCTTGAAGGAAAACATTATTGTTTTGCCAGTTTTTACAAAGTCTATATATATTTGTGTGTTTTAAGCTGCAATTACCATTTACTTCTCCAGAAACAAGCAGTAATTTCCTAGATCAGTTCCAAGATCAGAACTCAAGAGAAAAGGTAGATTAATTCACTGCCTGGTCTGACACACTTGGTACCTGGACTCTTAGCAGGTCTTGGGGAGCTTAAACATATCGGTCCAATGGGTAAAGCACAAAACAAGTGTCAGATGAATGTCCAGCAACTGCAGATGTAATACCAAAAAAAATTTCCGTTTTGTCTTGGGAAGAAGCACCCAAACTGAATAATGTAGGTTGGAATGGACTGCCTAAAGTCACCTATTCCCACCTCTGACCCAAAGCAGAGCTGCCTTCACAGTTAGATCAAGATGCTCAGGGTCATATCAAGTTCTGAAATCTCCACATCCCACTGCCCCTCTGACCAGCCTGCTCCAATGCTGTATCACTCTCATGGTGATGAATTTTGTCCTTACATCTAAGCAGAATTTCCCTTCCTGCAATTTCAGTCTGTGTCCCTCTGTGAAGAGTCTGGCTCCATGCTCCAACACCCCTCCCTCCCTTTAAATAGTGGAGGACTGTGAGAAGATGCCCCTTTATCCTCCGTCCGGTCTAAAGTTACTCTGCTTTGCCAGCCACCTCTCATGCACCACATGCTCCTCCCCCATAACCATCCTGCTGGCCTCCTGCTGGACTGTCTCCAATACATCAGTGTTTCACTTGTACTGGGAATCCCAACACCAGACAAAATACTCCAGACGCAGTGTTGCAAGAACTGAATGGAGGGAGACTGCCTTGACCCGCTGGCTACGTACGTATTAATATAGACCAGTACATGATTAGTCTTCATCACCACAAGGGTATGCCAATAAGCTTGTTCACCTGGACCACCAACATCCTTCTCTGCAAAGCTGCTTTCTAGCCAGTCAACCTCAACTCTACCATCACATGGGGTTAGTCCATCCCAGATACAGGACTTGGCATTTGCCTTTGCTGAACTTCATGAGGTTGCCATCATCTCTGTCAGCCTGTCACAGCCCTTCTTAATGGCAGTCCTACCTCCAATGTGTTGACTGCTCCGCACAATTTCACTGTCCACAAAGTATGAGCTCTTTTATTTGAAGAAATGCAATATGCACCAAGCAGTGGAGGATTGTAAACGGATTCCCAGTTGAATGCCATACAATCTAACTCCAGACCCAGAGACAGTTTAGTCACATCTGCACACAAAGTAATGAAAATCTGTAATAAGCAAGACTTTTGGCACCTGAGCCAGGTTCTCTGCATAGTGTTACCCTATTCCATGTAGTTTGCCCAAGGTTGAAGATATCTAATACAGTACTGCATTATGCCAGGAAGACACGCTCTACTCTTAATACGAGCCAAAGGTATATTCATTAACCCAGGCCTTCAACCCAGAAAACAGATGCTAGCAAAGCAATAGGCATAGACCCCTGCTTTAAGAAATACAATTTCCCTGTAAACAAACCTTCATTGTAGCATGCTGGTGAAATGAGGGACATCATTATTTATATACAGAATATTCTGTAAATGGTTAAACAAAAACATTTTCACCACATGAGCATCTCCTCTAAAATTCCATCAAAAGTGTTAAACTTCCCTGAATGAGAATTTAAAATTTCTTGGTTCAGAACACACTAGCCAGCAACATAACTTAAAACAAAAAGTCCATTAATTGCTGTACTCCAGCATGACATTTCGGCATTATTACTTCAGAAGAAATTGGGGGTTTTTTTAAAAAAAAAAAAAAACCCTTTATTTATTTTTTTGCTAACATTCCTCAAAATGCTCTAAGCACAATACAGAAGTTTTAAAAATATTAATCAATACCACATTAAAAAATGTGAGACGCAACTGGCAAATTACATATATTCCATGTATTGCAAAATCAAATTCACTTTTCATGGAGTGTAATTTTTATGTCTTGTAAATCAGGCACAGTAACTGACAGAGCATCTTACATTTGGAAGTTATCGAGAGAGTGTGCATTTTTAAGAATGTAATCAGTTTTGCTTCTGGAAATTTCTGTGCTTTCAGTTTATATAACAGACCTAGTCAAACCTTTTGTGAGTTTTTCTCAAATATTACTGTCACAGTGAAACAGGGTAAGTAGGAGGATGAGGCACAGCTTTGGGCATTTTAAAAAATAATTCTCCTGTGGTTTTTATTTCCTAGTGGTTTTTTTGTTTGGTTGGTTTTTTTGAGATGGTTTGCCCATTCTCAGAGACACTGGTTTCAGAAGTCTCTTCCTTAAATTTCACAAAGTTGCACATAACATGAAATGCAAAGAAAAGAGTAGATTGGTCAGCCTTTTATAACTCTCTCAGCCTTCTTGACTTCTCCCCTCATTCACTGGAAAAATAATTCATTACATATCAAACATGTTTCCAAGCAGACGAGCTCTTAAGTCACAGCCTCATTTGTGTTAAATGGAAATGCCTATTATAGAAATAAAGCAAAGAAATTGCCATTATGTCACTGGCATATTGGAAGTTACTGGTTTCAAATCCTTAGTAATTTGAATCTGTTCATGTTTCACTAAGTTAAAAGTCACATACATGGGGGAAAATCATCATAAAGAAGCTGGAATCACATGTCTATCATCAGGACCATGTCATAATGGGTGGACAATAGCCTAATCGTGATGGCTCTTAGACTTGCATTTACCTTCTCACTTCTCCAGGGAACAAGAACCTGAAAATAAGAAATGTTCTGCTGTATGTCAGACACTTAATTATACACTTCCTTCTGAGTTTCCTTTTCTTCACCTGTCACTTGAAAATTTTCTTTAAACCAGTTACAAATATTGTGCTGGGCCAAACTGAATGAAGTAGTTATTAAAATACAACTAGCAGTGGAATTAATGCTTTATTCACCACCTTATTTGCAAAGTCCTACTA
>WAAD01007685.1:76275-112976 GCA_013389945.1 Fregata magnificens
ACTTCTCAAACAAATGCCACCTTAGTGAGCATGAAATTCCTCTACTCACATGAGATAGTATCTCTAAGAAGCTGCTATCTCAGTTTTCATAGAAATGAAGCATTAATGTACAAATGTACAAACAAAAATGTAAACATTACTAGTATGGCTAGAAGTTGCAACTGACCAAAATAAGCAATGATTATCAAGATCTCTCTCAAACTTTTCAGCTAAAACAAAATCTGGAAAGGCAGGTATCTGGGACCACTACAAGAAATTATTACATTATTACATTACTTTAGAAGAAAGACTAGTCTTTTCTTCTTCAGTTGTGGCCAATGGTAGTAGTTACAGGAGTTGGCTAAGTTCTATTAAAATGACTATCTGTATTCACTGCTGCTTCTGTGATGTAACTTCATGTGATGAAACGAACGTAACCAAGGATATACATCTATCATTGTTACTGTATAATGCACAATCAGTTTTGATAATCCACTGGAACAAAAGACTATACCTAGCTTGCTTAAAGTTTTATTTCAGTTTTTACTAAACTAGGAAACTTTTCTTCCCTTGTTATTTTCTCACTTTGCTCAGGTATGCAGTAATTCAGACATGTCTCAAAACCTCTTTATTCACTGTTTCCCAAGCACACAGATTGTATCGATGTCATGGTACGGCTAGCTTCTATACTTACAGAAGCTATAGCAGTATTTAATCCATCTGTAGTTTAAAAGCCTGGGAGTTCTCTATTTCTTCATGATTTGTATGTCTGACAAAGCGTTCGTTAACAGCATTCTACTTTTATCAGGAAATCCATCCACTTTTTTTATACATACAAGAATGATTAGCCAGTAGAATGCTGTATCACATTATTTCTTAAGAATTTGTTGTCAAGCAAAACAGAAGGCATGAATTTTCTGACTTCAGTGCAGTGATTTTATCAACTGATATCTTTCAATTAATCAACATGACACAAAACGTTTTATGTTACTAAACTTAACCTTTAAACAGCAGGTATGTATAAGAATCATAAAGCTGGCATTCATGGCTGGCCATCTACACAGCAGGTTAACTTCTTGTCGTCTGGACTGTAAAGACAGCAAAGGGCTTTTGGGAAGCTGTTGATGCAATGTGTTGGTTACAATAAAGTACATTTGTTACTAAGAGAATATAGGTGCTGCAAAAAATCATGTTTAAATAATATTTATCCCTTCAAATGCAAAAATCCCATTCCAAATCTAAGAAGTTAACTTCTACAACTCAGAAGTCAACTTCGTAAAACAGAATTAATCTCAAATACAAATTAAAATTACAAAGGACCTTGGGCATGAATTAACATTTCATAGAGATACTCAAATCCAGAGTTGGCCTTTTTTTAATCCTTAATGCATACAACAACTGCATTTTTGCAGAAGACCATTTCCAAAGATGCTACCGTAAGAAGGAAGACAAAAAATACAAAAGATAGAAAGTTTTTTTTTATCATAAAACTAAAATATATAAAAATGAAACCATCAATAGCACTAAGGACATTCTTTGTGCATGAAACACTGAATGCCTGGAAAAACATATGCTATTTTGGCATAACAGGGTTAACACACACAATTTCCCAAAAGCAAACTGAGCATGGATTTTTCAAAAACTAAGTTTGGAAAGAAATGATACTATCTAAATCTGATCATGGTAGCTACATAAAAAGTACCACTGTCTAGAAATATAATTTACTACGAGATGACAAAAATAAATGTAAAGCATTTAGAGGCTCACAGATCTCCATTGCCATATGGTATCACAGCATTAGATGAACATAAAATAATAGCTACCTATTGTAAAGTTAATGGAGTAATTTATCTCTTAAAATGAATTTTAAAATCCCACATGAAATCATGCAAAAATTTCCAGGAGTTAAATACCTTAGTAAGCAGAAAGCCTCAGTTGCACTTGGCTTTACTATTGTTCTAGTGCTTATACACCATGTGTTTTCAAAGCACTGTAGTCTCAAGAAATTACCAGTATCATAAATGCCAGACAATGGAAATTTTTATTAACCCTACCTAACAAAATTTTAAGCCTCAAACAGACAGTTTAAACGTCATTTTAATGGGACTGCTTTTCTTGAAGGTGGCAGGAATAGAGCCTTAATACAGAATCACAGAGGTAGAGTAGATAATGAAGTTGAACTGTGCACTCCTGTAACTGAAAAGCAATAAAGAGTGAACCTGGGACACTTCCCAAGGCATAACACACCAGCCTGATGGAGTACTTGCTCTCAAGTGGAAAGTGATAGTTAAGAACAGCGGAAGAAAGGAAAAAAATTAACCTACATATATAATTCAGCCTGAAATGTAGATGTTTCTTTCCTAAAATACATGTGTCTTTCCACATAAACACAGGGAAGAAAAACTGAGGAACATGTCTGGAAGGGATGGCCTGTCTTTCATTTGACAAAGATGCTGCTTTTCAGTCCCCGCTGCAAGTGTTTTGGTAGTAAACGCCCACACTGGGTTCAGCACATCTCATGATGTAGTTCAGTTTTAGTTCTGTATTTACACTGAACACGTCCACTGTTACAGCTCTAGGGTAATACTTCAGTTAGGGAGCTTCTTTTCCATTTTAGCTCTATCTGCAGCTGCTTCAGCTGGAGATATTTGTATTAAAAAAAAGTTCTGAGTGAACTGACCCCTCATCTGTTGGCCCTAAGCTCCTGTCCGTCTTTAACTTTGTTTTCATTGAGTAACAGGTATTTCATTCAGCAGCTCTAGTTTCTTTTCACATGTGATCTTCAGAGGAAATCAGGTGACTGCTTTTTCTTAGCAGGCTCTTCTCTGTGGTCCCTAATTTCCTACAACAAAAAGTGCCTCTGGATCATGGAGAAAAAGCATTCCTCCTTCGCGTATTCCAGAAACAAGCCTAACACCGCAGCATACCGTGCCATATAAAGGGTATGACACCTCAACCATTTATCCTCCCCAAAATATTACCTTCGTTATGCTAGATTCATTTCAGCTACAAATAAGCTAGTTTCCTGCAAATAATTTTTCCTAGCTACTCTGCCCACTTTCCTCTTGACAATCNTATAATCATAAATTTATTGGTTTTATTTTCTCATCTAGTGTTTTGCTGTGTCTTTTTCAATTAAAAAATTGTTGTGTAAAAACAGGAAACAGTCTAAGCATTCATATATATTCATATATATATATATATATAAATAACACTAAGAAAACGCTTAAACAGAAGCAAAAGATGGGATACTTGCCACTGCCAACTGTAACCAGGTTTTTTTATTTTTCATAGTGTGTCTGGCTACTTTAAGCAATGAAAACATCCGTAACCTATTTGAAGACAGAGACATCATACAAAAGACTGAGCTGGAATCTCTGTGTTGTAGGTTTACAATACAAATTAAAACTTTTGGTCAGCAACCCAGAATTACACAAAAGAACCTGGCAAGTCTTAGCTCTTCAATTAATTGGGGCTCATGGTGTGCACTAGTTTTAATACGGCTCCAAACTGGTTCTATGAACAATTCAGTATGAAAGCTGTAATTCTGACAGTATACTAAAAATTATTTAGCCTTTAAATAGAAGCCACTTAACTGCTTACGCAAGATATGCTTACAGAGAACAGAGCTAGAAGCAATCCAGTTATTAAATCACTCAAAACGCTACAGATTTTCTGTTCTCCTTGGTTTTAATACTTTAACTTTTCACGTGCATTCACAACTTGCAAATGAAATAAATTTCAAGATATAGAACAGTTATTTTTAATAAAACAAGGATTTTACTAACATGAAAGTAATAACAACACTAAAAAAAACTTAGTGTTTTCAGAATTGTATTTACTCCCATTTTGCACATGCACTTTTCACACTCAGAATGGTTAAAATCTTCCCGTATTGGCACAGTAAAAACATTTTTAAAACAGTGCTCGGCATTCTATTTCTCCATTAGTAACAAAGCTGAAATTCCAAATGACAAAAAATTCAATCTCTTACATTCTGCCTATGTTCTCTATCATTATTAGCACCATTCCTACACTTGCCTTCTTTCAGATTCATGTAATAAGATCCAAACACTGCTACTAAAATCATGTAACTGTGTTTCATCACGTGCTTCCTTCCTGTTTTTCAGTAAATCAAGTCCAAGCTTTTTCCTGACTTCCTTTTGTTTCTTTTTCTCCAGTCTCATTTCATCCCTATCATTTCTTCCCCTCTGTCCTTCTAAGGCTGGGTCTTATTCTACATGTCTAGAATATTTCCTCACTAGAGACTCTTCTCTCTTTCTTCTTTAAAACCCTTTATCAGCCTTTGCTTTGCTTCTGATAATTTCTTCTGACACTTTTTTTATTTTATCCCTCATTTATTTACAAAAGAGAGTTTAGCATGCTGCTTGATTTAATCAAGCGCTCTAAAAATCAGAGTTCCGCAAAACTATGTTCTTCTGCATTTTCATGGACTAACTCTGCTAGTAATTCAGAGAGTATCCTCTAGAGCACTTCTGTTGCTACTGTTGCTTAATTCAAATCTGGCTGCTAGCTCCATAAAGTGGTATCTAGAATGTTATTTTTCCAGTACATTAAAAAAAAAAAGTGTTGCCAGTATTTTCAAATACTAATTACAGTTTTTGTTACATCATACACTCTAATAACTAAAGTTATCTTAAGTAATCTAAAGTAAATCTAAGTTATGTAAAGCAATCTACTAAAGTAGTTCTAGGATAAAGTGAACAAAAAACAATGAAAAAATGACAATTGGGTTTAATACGCTAAAGAAATCTTACCAGAGGATTGCTCAGAAAGAGAATACAACGCTTCAAGACATTTCTGAGCAGCTGGGATCCCTATTTCAATTATCTGGATTTCTAGATGGCTCTCTCTGGAAAAGATCTTAGCGTTAAAAAAGCTTTATGAGGACTGATGCACATGTTTGATAGTGATCAGTCTTACCATACCCCTCACAGTTAGATAACTCAGATGTTTATTTCACAGTTCCCTGAAGGCAAACTTCCAGCAGTGAGAGATGCAACACTTGAATACATTAAGATAAAGTTTCAGTGTTGATGAAAATATAAAATCCTGTGTTATCAAAATAAGAACAGGTACATACAAATAACAATTTAATTTTTATATAACAACACGTTTAATTTTAAGGGACAATACAATACAAAACAGTTTTTATCGTTCAGTTTATAGGGCCTTCTAAAAGTAAAGAAATAAGAAAACAGTTTTAAATTAGCTATAACACTTTCTAGATGCTTTTAATGTTTACTATCTAAAACATACATAGAAAGTCATTACTGAATTCTGTTAATCTTTTTTTTCCATTTCCTGTAAGTTTTAGACGAGCAAGAAAAAAGAGGGAGGATTTGGGTTTGATTTTTTTTCCTTTTCTGTTTCATAGAAAAGGAATCACGGAGGATACTGTAAAAGACAAGTGAGAGGCATATTCCCTACCTCCCAAAAATATTAATATCTCCTAAAGCATCAGCTACACATAAACCAGAAAAAAATTAAATGCATATCTTCAGACTACCAATACATCTTCATATTGTTATGTAGACTTGACAGACATCTAGACATATAAACAATAAAATGTATCCACATCATTGAAACAAAAATAACTCTATGGATTTAAATGTTTTAACACTTTCTAAATAACGTTTTACACTTCTTTTTTAATCCAAGCAATTTTTATTAATCAATCTCAGCACATTTCAGGTGCATGGAAATTGAAAGATTAGGTAAAGGACAGAATCAGCAGTACACTATACGGGTGCATTAGTGTCTATAAAAACTATATTTAATTAAGTCCTTTTTAGGAGTACTGCATACTATGAATAGTTTAATGGCAGTCTACCAGCAGTTTACATGATTACAGCTTCATAGTGGATTAAACCTGCCAACTTCAGCTTATTTTATAGTTCATACTTTACAGAAACTTTCTTCTTATCCATGGTAGATTTTAATAACTGGATTAATTTTTAGTTTGCTGAAAACATTGTGAAGAGAACTGTCCTTTCTAAATAGCTCCAAAATAGAGATAAAAAGCATGCATGTTTCCATAGACACAGGTATGATGCATTAAACAGTCACAAATCTATTCTCTTTCTAGAGGTTACCTCCAGTTATAAGCTAGACTATAATTATCTAACTTGCCCTGTAAGCTAGTGAATGCAAGTATGCCCATGATACATCCAGGAAGGATGTTTCAGAAGGCAACATGATTCACAAAAAATTTGCACCTGATGAAACTTAGGAGTAGAGTATTGGCAAAGAATAACATGCAGATTCTGAAGTCCTATGCAAAAAAGGACTCCAATGTGCTTCACTTTATGAGTGGCTCAAGCTCCCAAAAGCTTTTGTTCCCCCTCACATATCTCCTCACACACATACGTACACTATATCTGTTGTTCTAAAAAAATCATTTTCCTCTTCCTACAAACATGGCCTCGTGTATAATCTTAAACAAGCATAACTACTACAATGCAGATACTATTTGCTGAGTGAAGGCCCTGCAGCACAAATCCCCACAGCTGGTATAAGACTCATCCCTACAATTTACATTATTTGGCGGAAAATGAGAAATAACACTTCCATGTGTCATTCTCAAAGGCTATCAGCATATACAGGGTTAAATATTTTCATAATATATAAGAATATGTAGGCATTGATTTGTTTTTTTTTTTTTTTTTAACAAAAACATGAGGATCATGTTTGAGGTAGATATGCTGATTTAAAAAGGACATTTAGAGAATATTTTGAAATATCACACAGTAATTTTGCATTATATTATTTCAATTACATTGGGCATTATTTGCTCCACTGACCCTACAAAAGAACAAGAATAATCTTTCATTAATTTATTTTTGTATATGCACACCAATAATGACAGGGTGAAATAATCTTCTGAAATATTATTGCTCATTCTTTATGTATCCATTCCTTCACAAAATAACGTAAAAAAGAATAATTTATCAATGAGGAGCACTAACATGTACACTTATTTTAAACTGTTATCATTATAGTAGTTTACTTCTTATTTGACATTGTTTTTTAAACATGATTTTATTCAAAAATATTAGTGTTGCAACACTGAACTTCATTACATAGATCTGATATACTATGAGGTGGCAGTAATACTGACAAAATTATCCACTGCATGGGGCCAGATGTGGTGGGTTTGACGCTGGCTGGATGCCAGGTGCCCCCCAAAGCCGCTCTATCACTCCCCTCCACAATTGGACAGGGGAGAGAAAATATAACAAAAGGCTCCTGGGTCAAGATAAGGACAGGGAGAGATCACTCAGCAGTTACCGTGATGGGCAAAACAGACTCGACTTGGGGAAACCAGCTTAATTTATTAACAATCCAACCAGAGTAATGAGAAATAAAACCAAATCTTAAAACACCTTCCCCCCCGCCACCCCTCCTTTCTTCCTGGGCTCAACTTCACTCTCGATTATTCTCTACCTCCTTCCCCTCCAGTGGTACAGGGGGACGGGCAATGGGGGTTGCGGTCAGTTCATCACACATTGTTTCTGCCGCTCCTTCCTCCTCAGGGGGAGGACTCCTCACACTCTTTCCCGGCTCCAGTGTGGGGTCCCTCCCACGGGAGACAGTCCTCCACGAACTTCTCCAACATGAGGCCTTCCCATGGGCTACAGTTCACAAACTGCTCCAGCGTGGGTCCCTTCCACGGGGTGCAGTCCTTCAGGAACAGACTGCTCCAGCGTGGGTCCCCCGTGGGGTCACAAGTCCTGCCAGCAAACCTGCTCCAGCGTGGGCTCCTCTCTTCACAGGTCCACAGGTCCTGCCAGCAGCCTGCTCCAGCGCAGGCTTCCCACAGGGTCACAGGCTCCTTCAGGCATCCAGCTGCTCCGGTGTGGGGTCCTCCACGGGCTGCAGGTGGATATCTGCTCCACCATGGACCTCCATGGGCTGCAGGGGGACAGCCTGCCTCACCATGGTCTTCACCAGGGGCTGCAGGGGAATCTCTGCTCTGGTGCCTGGAGCACCTCCTTCTCCTCCTTCTTCACTGACCTTGGTGTCTGCAGAGTTGTTCCTCTCACATATTCTCACTCCTCTCTCCAGCTGCAGTTGCTGTTGCACAGGGCTTTTTTCCCCTTCTTAAATATGTCATCCCAGAGGCGCTACCACCGTCGCTGATGTGCTCAGCCTTGGCCAGTGGCGGGTCCGCCTTGGAGCCGGCTGGCATTGGCTCTATTGGACACGGGGGAGGCTTTTAGCAGCTTCTCACAGAAGCCACCCCTGTAGCCCCCCACTACCAAAACTTTGCCACGTAAACCCAATACACCAGACATTTCATTTTTAAGCATCTGTTCAAAACATAAATACAAGTAAGCTGTCTGTTAAAGGTCTGGGATACAAAAAAGCACTAGAACTTGTCACCCCTAGAAAATTCAATCAATAATAAAATATGACACAAGAAAGTGATTCCTTGTTTCTCATGCAGTAAAATAACAATTTTCTGATTAATAAGTGAGTATACTGAAGCTGTCATATCCAAAATTAGTCAAAAAGTAAGCCAATCTTTCATTTTGTTGGCTGGCAAACAGGTATAACAGCAAAAAGTGAGAAAAAAATGCATTTCTATTGGTTTATTCAAAATATACTCCCCCACCCCCACGCAAAAAAAACCCACCAAAAAACCCCCCAAAAAAACCCCAAAAAACCCCACCAAACCAAAACAAAAAACCAACAACAACAAAAAAATATGCCAAAGTATTCTTCACGATTCTAAAATGATTTTATTTCTCACTTTCACAGTAACAATCAAAATCTCAAAGCAGAAACCTGTTTCCTTCCTGGAAAACATTTGCATAAAAATATACAGTTTTCATGATGAAGAAGATCTAAGTATTGACATATTTTAAGAAAAAAATAGGAACAGTGCTGCAGCTAGAGCACGCATGTGGACTCAACTGATATATGATTCAAATTCCCAGAGCTGTCTTAATTTTCTGACCAAAATTTCAGTACTACTGTTTATTAGAATAATTGGACAAATAGCCTCACAATAGCTACCCAAGGTAGAGGTTGTTTCAGACAATAGGCAGCTGAAAGATTAAAAAACTTCACTTTCCCCAAGATGGTCTAGTCTGCCCTGCTACATGGCTTCCTTATTCCTTTCAGGAGAGTAACAGTTGGGCCCCACAGGACCAGAACCAATGGCTCTTGCCCATAAAGCCTTCCCTAGAAACTTGAGAGTTTCCCATAACCTACACATTCACAACTCATCCAAGTTTCCATTATTTCCTTCAGATGTACCAATGGCTTCTTATGATTCCTCACAACTAGTAATCTATCCACTATTACCTTTTCATATTTGCTCTCCATGACTTCCGATAGTGCAGAATATAAAGGTGCTTAACGTATTTTAATCATCTAGAACAGGAAAACAATTTGTGTTAGAAATAAAGATAATTCCATATTGAGACGATGGTTTGTTAACAAACGCAATGCCATGCCAGAGGGTGCAATTACAGAAGTGCAATGCCGCATTCTAAATTAATTTTGTTAGGAAAAGGACCTTATGGTCACACTGTTCTAAAAACCTGATCAGTGTGCAACAGTGGTAAAAAACCACCAATATTACAAAAAAATGAAAAATAAAGTATTTTTAAGAGTACTTTGCAGTTCCATGCATTTTGCAAGATGTTATTCTCATAGATATCATTGTGTAGACAACATAAAAAAAAAAAGTGTTGGACGTTCTTCAAGAATAATTGTTTAATACAGCTGAGCTAAGATGCACAAGAATTTGGCCCCACCAACCCTTTTTCATTCAATAATTTAAAAATAACAGATGAATTACGGTAATCTGGGAAGTTTTCTTACCATGGCAACTGCTGTTCTTCTTTCTGTTGTTGACAAGACAGATACTGGTTTCTGTAGTTTTTCAGTATTTTTGTCACCCCGAAAATTCTAGAGCACAGAGAAATGTTAGTCTTTTAAAAATAACTCACTTAAAATTGTCTTTTATAGTTTTAATTTATATGAATCCCGTTAACATTAAAACTAATGATCTAAAGTCAATTTCAGAGTATACTGCGGGTTTCACACACTCTCTACATATCAGGCAAGTTTTACATTATATTTTAAAATAAAGAGCACAAGTTACATTAATAAAACATTAAATAATAAAACTCTTGAAAATTAAACAACCATGGTTATTACAGAAACAGCAACTTAGTCATAATTCTCGAGTATTTTATAGAAACATTTATGTAATAGTTGCAAAAGTAAACACCTACTACAAAAATCAGAAAAGGTCAAAAACATTGAAGACTAAAAACCTCCAAATTTCATTTAACATTTGTACCTTCACTCTTAAAATTATTTAATGTTATACTAAGAATACAAAAACAATTTATTTGAATTTCTGTGAAAGAATACAGAAAACATTTATTGCCGGTTATAATATGCATCTGTCATACTTTGTAGCAATGTACAATATAAGTATTTTAAAACATGCACCCAAACAGTCATTTCCACTGAGTCTATCAGAAATGTATTTGACACCAGTTTCCTTGTATCTAATCCAAGGAAACACATAAGAACCTGTATAAGTCCCCAAGACTTAAAACTCTATTTGTGTTATTATAATGTGAGGCTCAACTCCAAAAGGAAAATTGCTGAAGATGCATGCACTGAGATGCCAGCATATTGGCATTATTCAGGAAAAGCAGCAGGCAGGCACTCAATTGTATGTACATTCTCAAATCTCAGCTTCAGTGCTAAGTGAATATGAGCTTAACTGAACTGGGATGATTTCCTGAATGAGGGCGTTAATGCACCTTTAACTGTCTGCCTTTAGATCTACATGACAATAGTAACACTGCAGGGCTTCCAATATTCAGTGCCACATGTATGGAATTTGTCACAGGAATTAGTATATGACATTAAAAGTTGCTCCTAAACACACACACACACAAAAAAAAAAACCCACACCACAACAAAAACAAACCAACCAACCAAAAAAAACCCACCACCACACACACTGTCATGGTTTAACCCTAGCCAGCAACTAAGCACCACATAGCCACTCACTCACTCCCACCCCAGTCAGATGGGGGAAGAGAATTGGAAGAGCAAAAGTGAGAAAACTCGTGGGTTGAGGTAAGAACAGTTTAATAATTGAAATAAAATAAAGTAAAATAGTAGTAGTAACAATAATAACAACAATAATATACAAAGCAAGTGATGCACGATACAATTGCTCACCACCCGCCAACCAATGCCCAGCCCATCCCCGAGCAGCAATCGTTGCCCCTCGGCCAATTTCCCTCAGCTGATATACTGAGCATGACGTCATATAGTATGGAATATCCCTTTTGGCCAGTTTGGGCCAGCTGTCCTGTCCTGGCTATGCTCCCTCTCCCAGCTTGTTGTGCACCTGGCAGAGCATGGGAAGCTGAAAAAGTCCTTGACTAGTTTAAGCACTACTCAGCAACAACTAAAACATCAGTGTGTTATCAACATTACTCTCATACTAAATCCAGAACACAGCACTATATCAGCTACTAGAAGGAAAATTAACTTTATCCCAACCGAAACCAGGACAGTATCCACCCCTTATTCTATACCATCTACATCATGCCCAGGTCCTACACTTTCCAATACATTCCAATTAATCACCACCACTTTTCCTGTCTTTTGATGTATACACACAGATATCATTCCCTTGGTCTATGTGCCATCCCTCTAAAATGTCCGTTGAGTTCATTTAGTCCATGACTTTGGGCTCCATCTGTCATAAGTCTTTCAGAGCAGGAGAGATGGTGTGTGGTGTTCGATTGTTGCATGCTGAAGCCAGTTCTGGTTCCATCACCGCTGCACTTCGTTCGGTTTCACCGAAGTTCATTCTTCATTAATCTGGGTGGTTCTTATGTAATACCATTGATATGACACATAGCAACCATAGAAGTGATGACATACAGTATTCTATAGCAATTAACATAATAGAATTCTGTTAATTGGCTATTTTCACCCAAAATCAAATCCCCTTCAGGCACACATCGGACTTCTCCATCCTCCCGCATCGCCCACCAAGTGCACCCAGGTCCTTGAGCAAAAGCAATCCCATGAATGGGTTTGCCTTTGCCCAAGGTGAGACTGTCTTCCCCAGCATATTTTTTTATGTGCACTACAGGGACTTTACCCCCCTCTACAGTACGTAAAAATTTTGGTTGGGCAGGGCCCGCTCAATTGGCAGATCCTCTAGTGCTGACTAACCAGGTGGCCTTTGCTAAATGTGTATCCCAATGTTTAAATGTCCCACCACCCACTGTTCTCAGTGTAGTCTTTAACAGTCCATTGTCTTGTTCAATTTTCCCAGAGGCTGGTCCATGATAGGGGATGAGATATACCCACTCAATGCCATGCTCTTTGGCTCAGGTGTCTATGAGGTTGTTTCAGAAATTAGTCCCATCGTCTGACTCAATTCTTTCTGAGGTGCCATGTTGTCATAAGACTTGTTCGTCAAGGCCCAGGATAGTGCTCCAGGCAGTGGCATGGGGCACAGGATATGTTTCCAGCCATCCGGTGGTTGCTTCCACCATTGTAAGCACATAACGCTTGCCTTGGCAGGTTTGTGGGACTGTGAAATAATCAATCTGCCAGGCCTCACCATATTTATATTTCAGCCATCGTCCTCCATACCAGAAAGGCTTTAACCGCTTGGCTAGCTTGATTGCAGGGCACGTTTCACATTCACGGATAACCTGTGCAATAGTGTCCATGGTCAAGTCCACTCCTCTATCACAAGCCCATCTGTATGCTGCATCTCTTCCTTGATGGCCTGAGGTATCGTGGGCCCACCGAGCTACAAACAATTCACCTTTATGTTGCCAGTCCAGATCCACCTGAGCCACTTCAATCCTAGCAGCCTGATCCACCTGCTGGTTG
The DNA here is from genome assembly GCA_013389945.1 of Fregata magnificens. NCBI lineage: Eukaryota > Metazoa > Chordata > Aves > Suliformes > Fregatidae > Fregata > Fregata magnificens. Next base: position 89,179 of record WAAD01007685.1, read on the forward strand.
TTCTGATGTTCTTCAGTGGCCCGACTCTCGAGTACATGAGCATCTACATGACGTACTTTTACAACCAGGTTCTCTACCCAGGCAGCAATATCTTGCCACAATGCAGCAGCCCAGATGGGTTTGCCTCTGCGCTGCCAGTTGTTCTGCTTCCATTGCTGTAACCACCCCCACAGGGCATTTGCAACCATCCATGAGTCAGATAGAGCACTGGCCACTTTTCTCGTTCAGCATTGTCTGAAGCCAGCTGGATGGCCTTCACTTCTGCAAACTGGCTCAATTCACCTTCTCCTCCAGCAGTTTCTGCGACTTGTCATATAGGGGCGACTAATACTGGCACAGGCTGGTTCTCTGGTTTAGCTGCAGCGCCTGTCACGGGGGTTGGAGTAGCCGCAGTGCCTGTCGCTTTGTCATCAGATCCAGAGACCGCCTCTTCCCCTTGAGGATTCTGGATAGTGTTGAACAGGGCTCAGTAGACATGGGCCAGGCCCTGGCACGTTGCAGTGATTTGTGTCTCTCTGGAGTTGCCAGGGTGACAACATACTTTTTCCAAATACTCCACTAGTTTTTCAGGATTCTGAGGTGAAGTTCCAAAACATTGGAGGTGCCCACTGTCCTAGGTATTTGCCCATACTACCCCACATACCCTGCCACTCGTAACTATCCAGCCTTGAGGCAGATCTCTGGATGATATTCTTAAATTGCTTATTAACCTTAGACAAAACCAAAACAATATTCCCAAGAAATACCAACAGAAGTATCTTAACTACCCAAGGATGTTCAAGATACTGAAAAGTTATTGTAAAGAAGGAGGAAACATCATAGAAGAAGGTAGTGAAGGTGCCATTCTGTATTTCCTCCATAAAAAACCTCTCAGAGGAAGAGGTATAATTGCTAATTGTCTCCATGAGGTGGTACCCGAAGTACAATAACGGCTTCAGTACAAAACCCAAATACCAGATAAAGCTCAAGGCCAGTGTTTTAATAACAAATCTCCCAGGCAAAACATCACTAATCACCACAGAGCACAGCAAACTGTAAAAAACAACACCAATCTTTAACATGTACAGCAAAAAAAAGAGCATGGTGCAGATCAGATAAACTAATATTGAGAACAGATGAATCAATATTGTGACCAGCAACTGTTAACAGATATAAATTCCTTAATATGCTCCAGTTAATCTGTTATTATCTCAAACCCTCCGAGCCCCACGTTGGGTGCCAAAAAGGACTGTCGTGGTTTAACCCTAGCCAGCAACTAAGCACCACACAGCCACTCACTCACTCCCTCCCCAGTTGGATGGGGGAGAGAATTGGAAGAGCACAAGTGAGAAAACTCGTGGGTTGAGATAAGAACAGTTTAATAATTGAAATAAAACCCAACCCCACCCACCCACCAAAAAAAAAACCCAGGACAAAAAGAAGCCCTAGGATCAGGAAAAAGAAGTCGAAGCAATTGGCTAGAACCATGAGTCTACAAACTCAGAAGTCCTTTCCAAAAAACTAGAATCCATGACGTTAGCAGAGAAAAGAGAAAGTACTCCTGTGGGTGCTGACCCAGCCACAGATATACAACTGCTGTAGGCAAGGGTAAATTTGATTTAGAAGCATATATCTTTCCTTATTTATATTGTTCTACTACGCACAGCTTTTATGCAACTTTTTTTTCCTTCCAAGATGTTTGTATAGAAAGATCTTAATGAAGAAAGAACAAAAACCAGTAATCCTGAGAGTACTCACCTCTTGTGAAAAATACTTCTAAATTTTGAAATATTTTAATAATATTGAATAATATTTCCCAATATCAAAATTTTAAAATGTTAACTGCAGACTTTTTATTCTTTTTAATTCTTTAGGCACGTTTTTGGCTTAAAGAGATTTTTACATTAAGGCTCAGAACTTCTTAGCAGTCTACTTCAATCAGTCAGTAGAATCTGATATCTATGCGTATGCGTATGTTAGTTAAATCTGATGCTCCATTGTCCTGAAAGGCTAAGTAAAAATTTTCAAAATGAAGACAGGAATCATCAATCTTTGCTATCAACTGGTTTTACTATATAGGCCTGCAAACACGAAGTATCTTCAGTATACTGTTCTGCCCTTTATTAAACAAGTGTCATCTCTAAATATATCTACAATTAATTGCCATGATAACATAGGTGAGCAGTTTAGTTTGGCTGATTAACACCTGGGGGAACTCACTTATTTCCATTTTTGCAACACTCAGAAAAATCTATCCTGGCAGCTAATCTATTTGGCAAAATGCATCCTTTTGCCTTTTAAAAAGATTCTCAGATGGTCACATAATACATTTGCTAACAAAGAATCTGAGAGAGAATGAATGGTAGAACACCTTAATCGTCTGACAATTGAGGAAAGCAGTAATTTTGCAATTTAATTCTTTTCATTTCTTAGCTAAATTTTACATCTTTATTTAAATAAAAGTCATGAAATGTATTTTTCCTTCTACAAATGTTATAAAGTAAATTGTACAGAAAAGGAAGTACTTTTAAAAGTTTTTTATTTTATTGTGCAAAAAACATACTTGAATGAATAACGGAACATTTATAAATACTGTAAGCAGAAAGCAGTACCGAGGATTCTGTAAAACCAAAAGTATGGCATAAAATTACCAACTGTTAAATCAGACAATGTTGTATTACATTTTATCATTGTCAGTATAGTTGAAAACACTGTAATTAATTATTCTCTACAAATGGAGGTGGGATTATCACCTAGTGAAGTTTCTCTTTGAGTAGATGTGTGGAAGTATATTTCTAAAAAAATTGAAGGAAGTCCCTAGATGCTGCTTCTGGCTGCAAAATAATCTGCTCTTGACCAAGAACATTTCAAAGAAAAGCACAGGTGATAATGCTAGCCACTTGCGCATTCTGCAAGACTGGTAAACTTTGTGTAGTTTCTTCTCTTTTCCTTAAAATTACTTTATGAGAAACACATTGAATTGTGTGTCAGGCTATTTGTACTTTAAAATTGCAGAAAGATTATTCTGTGTTAAAATCTAAATGCATTATTTATTATAGGGAATCTGTAACAAAGAGATAAAAGAGGAGGTAAAGGAATTTAATATAGACCTAAAGAGGACTTAAATACTAATCACGAAGCTGTGCTGTAAAGGGAAGCGGACTTTATTGGGGCTCTTTCTCTAACTTTGGCACCAGACCAAAAACTAAAGCCTAACAGAGTGGACTCTTAGCTGAAGTAATAGAATCCTAGCTGCTAGATCTAGGGGTCAATACTCCAACAAGGGATATTTTGTTACACATGCAAACATACTAAAGCTAGTAAAAAGTTATACTGCAGTACCACAGAGGGCTAAACTACTGATACAAAGAAGAACTCATTCAAGAAATGCCTACACTGTGGGATACATGTGTTTCTACACTTTGGGGTCAAAGCACATTCCTTACCTGCACACTGATTCCTCATCCTGATGTGACTGGGCACAAACCATCATCTCAATTTCTGTGGATTGGAAAACCAGGTATGAAAGAGAGCAATGGTCATGTTTTTAATGATCAGAGAATGAGACCCCCTCAGACATCAGCAGTGTAGCACAAGTTTAGCCCCTAAACAATAGAGCGTTTACTGATTAAGTGTGGCAAATGGAAGGGGACAGAACACACTCCAACCTCCAGATTTATTCTTTTACAGCAGCTTAATCTTTGTAGGAAACAGATCTTTATGTTGAATATTGAGGTAAAAATATGTGCTAGTTTTAAGGCTCTTCTTACTGCTAAAGAGGATACAGGGGATTATTGTAAATATATACGATACTCTAGGTTTTTAAAAATTGTTAATTATCCAGTTACTGTGATCTTTATCTTACCTTCCTAACGCATCCACTTTCTAATCACATTTCTCACGTTTTAGCATGTTAAACTATGTCTTTGTATTCTATACTTGAATTAATTAGATTTAAGTAGTGAAACATCAGCAATAATGAGTGAGCATGATTCTCTTAGAAGTTAGGGCAGAACAACTAACAATTTCTGTTTATATATTTCAAAAACAATAGGCAATTCATCTGTGAATATAATCAGATGATAATATATTTTGCTTTCAGCTGTGATTCTACACAAACATGGAACTCTGAGCAATGGAACTTTACAGTGCTTACAATTAATCATGTTCTTAAATGCTTCCCTTCAGTAGATAATAATTTAGACAGAACCACATTGCAATATAAGACTCTATAACACATTAAGCAAGTAGTGAATAACATATTTTGAAGGGATTATTATCTTGAAGTAGAGATAAGGAAGTTATGACAAAGAACAGAAAGACTGTGAAACAAAAATATAAGTAGGAAAGCTGAAGAGCCTCAGAACTTCTTATTCCAAAAACAGCTAGTAAAATGTCTAATTCACCACCAATCTTTTTTTTTTTTGCCATTTCTTCTCTAACATTTATGTAACTTCATAATCATAAGTTGTCCTTTTAACTGCACAGAAAAACCCAGATTTAATATCATTGTGAGTAAAATATGTTCTGCTTTACATGACAAAAAGTGTCAAAACTGGTTGGTTTTGCCTTTAAACTCATCATGTCTACAAAAGACTAAAAATGTAAATCTGGGAACAAAAGTGTAGACATGTTTATCTGGACATACTCAGTACCTAGCTCTCTTTTCATTGGTTAGTTCTCAAGTAATTCTTCAAAACACATTTGGAAAAAAAATAAAATAACTTCTAAAGTTCTCAGGCATTTTTTATCTTCTTTACTTTCTTTTTAAAGACATATTTTTTAAAGTTACCTGATAATCAGCAGGGTGAGGAGTACAAAAATCTTGCTTTTCCAAAAAAGGTAAACATTGAGGAGCTGAAGACCCAAATGCTACTGTCGTTGCACATGCCAAATACACTTTTTTAAACTTTCATTTTCAATACTATGGGGATTTCACCATTGGGATACAATGACCATTTAAGTGCTGAATCAGGTCTTTCATGGTGCGAAATCTGTCTGGAGGTAAAAAGGCTTTTTTGCTGTAACTGATTTCAGAGGTACACTAAACTTCATTGGTCCAAGTCCAATATGGGCTGCCATGCTCTTTTTCTTTATGGTCTGAAAAGGCAATTCTTCTGGAACCTCCCTATCCCCTCCTCCTTTTTTCTTCTTTTTGGTAGAGGGGAAACTACTGTACAGACTCACATAACAATGGAGATTTTGCTTTGTACTAAAGTAGGCTTATACAAGAGGAAGGTAATAAAACATTTGGACTGATAGCAGGGAAGCAAATTGTACTGGGTAATCTCTGATGACAGTGTTTAGAATTGAGGCATCTAATGTGATGCACAGCTATGTTCAACAGAAGAGGACAAGCATAAGGCTTCCAGGTACACTTTAAAGGCTTGCTAGTAAGCAGTTGACAGGTGAGCTGAAAAGCTATTTCAAAATTAACATCTGTCAACAGCAAAGGAGAGAGGAGTTAAGACTGTATCCTCAGCAGCACTGGTAAATACAGAAAGAATGAGTATCACCTTCTAAGTAATGTCCTCAACTTTATTCAGAAGAATCAGACAAGGGGTTTTATGTCAAAAGCTTAAATACATGGTAACATGGTATCTTGAGTCTCTGCAATTACTATCAGCACACACACCCCCAAAAAGTCTCAGAATATCCACCCCAAAGTATGGTANACGTTAACAGCTCCAGCTTATTCATGCAGTTCAGCACAGAAAATGTAAAAGGTGCCAAGGGCAATACCTCTCATTCTGACTGATCAAGGTCTGAGACGGGGTGTGTGATGAGATCTGAGGATGACATTGTGGTGGCATTCAGAAGGTACTTCTGAATATTTCTCTCTTTTCAGTGCAGCGCATAAATGGTAGATAAAATAGTGGTAGGGCACACATAACTTACATAGATGGCACAGGCAACTGACCTGCAAGTCAGTGAATAAAACACAACTGCTACATTTGTCAAGCAGAGCGAAAAGCAACGTTCAAGGAAACCACTGAGTTGCAGATGACTTGCATGATATATGAGCACTTGAGGACAAAACAAAAAGAAGCAAATGCAAAAAAGCTACAGAGGGCACCAAGTCTCTGTTCAACAAAGTGACTGGTCACATCGGATGACCAAAAAGAACTGGTATGCCACCAAGTACCATTGACTTTACATAATCATGCACCAACCACAAAAGAGCATGCTACATGAATGTGTCTTTTAGAGGTGCATTCTACCACTTGCCCTTCCACCCACATACCTCTACTAAACTGGTGAGAGATACCATCTTGCCAGTAGACTGAAAGCATAATTCACTATTCATGTATTCACTTACGTAAAGTCATGCTTTCCATATCAAGATTGCATCTTTGGTATTTTGTTGATAATTAGCTATAGAGCTTGTATTTTAGAGAAATAGCCTTATTTAGTAATAGCCCTAAATGGGGAAAAAAAAGAAATCCAGCATCCACAGATGCTATTCGTATTGCTGCTTCATTAGGTAGCAATCCTATAAATGAAGTAAACCGAACATACTATTATAAATCAGTTTGCGTAGACAAATAAGAGTTCAGATTTCCTAGAAACCCAAAATAATGGTGAGTTGGAAACCATATTTGCATTCCTTTGGCCAAATCCAATATGTACATTTTCTCTAATTCTTATTTTCATTTCAAATTAATTTCATATTTACTGTATTTTCAATTACAAGATTAATCACTAATGTCCTAGAGTATCAGTCTTACTAATATTAGGTTACGTACCCTGAATACCAGCAGTATTTGGATTAATTGCAAACCTGGTGTTTTTTCTAGCTTGCAGTCTTGAGTAAATCGAACAGCAGTTTGACCAAATAGGATCCTTTTCATTCCTGATGTTTTGTAGCACTCGAGAGCTGTGCGTGGTTCATTATGTGCGCCAGGAGCTGGTGTGATTGATTTCCCAGGTGGAAATCTCTAGTGAAGCACAAGGGGAAAAAATATGCCAATGATAGCCTACAGCACATTCAGAAACTACATAAACAGGAAGTGCTTACATCAGTACAGTACATTTACAGCATTCTTTCTTCTTTTTAAATGTAATTCAGACACAGTGGCAACTACCAGCTTAAATCTTTCTGGTCACATAGGAGTGATTTTCAATTAATTTCAATTCAATTCAATTAATACATGGTTAACACCACTTGGCTGTGCAAAATACTTTGCATGTATGTGCACAAATACACAGTCATATGAATAGCTGACAATATGCAAAAAGTTTATTCAGTCAACCCATGCATTAGTGGTATAGCTACAGATATTTTCAAAGACGTGCCTACCTTTGAAAAATTATGCCTTTCATTTGCAATTTACATCACTGCTGTCTCTATAGATGGTACATATTGTATACAATATTGCAGAAATCACAGTATTTTTATACTCAGATACTTAAATACCACAAGCCAACTAGTACACATAGCAAAACAATAAAGGGAGAAAGAACGGTAAGTTTATTGTAAATACATTTTAAGGGAAAAGAATCTAGCTGTGTGGACGTAAGTTGTGCAACGCCATTTGGCCTTGGTGCCTGAGATTTATCATTGGTATAGAGCACAATCCCTGGCCAACTGAATTTACTATAGCTAGATGTAAACTAAGCAAAAGAAAAAAAAAAATGTCACTTAAAACGAATGTATTCCTAAGTCATTCAACTTTTAAAATCCTATTCAAAACATGACAAGAACTAATATTCCTCCATGAAATCATTTTTCAGTCACCAATGCAAACATCAAATTTACCTACAATTACTTGCGCTCACCATCATGAAAAAAACAGGTAAAACAATTTAGGTATGCACACTTGGTTTTAGACTGTTTCATTTCAGTATTCAACCTTGCTTTTTTTCCTCATGAAATTTATTTTCGGGAGATAAAAACTTCTGAAGTATAAAGCTGGGGTTGGGGGGAACCCCTTTAAAGTTGCTGAAATTTAGAAGCTATAAGCTATTCAAAGCCTCGTTCTATAAAACATAACTACGACATGGATTATTTTGGAATTTAAAAATTAAAATCAACAAAGTAAAAATCATATAGCAAATTTTAGTTGAATATAAATTGTGAGAAAAGAAGAAACTGCTTTGATGGCCTGATAACCCAAACCAGTAACTTTCTGAACAGAAATTTCCTGAAAGTGTTTAAGAAAAGCCAGACATACACTTATTCAGCTATAATTTCAGAATACATTATTACTGAGTAAGAATAAAAAAAATAGAAAGATAATTTAATTGATAGAGACAAAATTAGTTTTTGTCTCAAAAAGTGGGGTAAATGTCTCCTGTTGCTGAAGATAAATACAGATGGGAGAAATATAGGCCTTTGGAGCAATAACAAGGAAAGAGAAATGAGAAGGAAATGATTGTTCTAAGCTATACTCCAGCATATGCATATTGCCAGCTTCATATTTGCTGATTATTTCCTGATAATTTTAAAAATTGTTTTTCACATTTAGTCAGAGTGGTGAAAATGCCACTTTAGATCACTAGCAACTGAAAATCCTTAGGTAGTGACACACACATGTACATATATATATATATATATATATAAAAATCAAAAATACTTTAAAATATGTTTTGTGCTTCAGAAAGGGAGTAAACACCTCAGATATGATGAAATCCAGCACCTGACCTATGGTTCAGTGAAAATCTCCTTTGAATATGCAACAGTACCCACTATAAGTGCATACACTGTACATCTTATATCGGTTTGTTTACTTGAAAAAGATTTCACTTATTTCTGCCATCATGCTTTCAGAGCACACACCTAAGTATTATGCATTACTTGAATGAAATTTATAACCACTGAAATGCCTGGGAAACCTCCTCCATGCATTGCATGTGGAATAACATAAAATTCAAATTTCTCATTTACATGAGAATTTTCAAGCATATACATGAATCCACATATTTGGTCCACAAATACTTTTATGTCTGAGGTGTATTTGTATAGATATCATAAACATCAACAGCTAGACTAATCAATGCAAAACCACACACAAACAATTAATTAAGCAGTCACAGAACACTACAATTAGTATTTCTTGACAGTTATCTTACTATTGTATTATTCAGGTTATTATAATACTTAAGAGTGAAGAAAGAAAAACACATATGGCTTACTTTGGACTGTTTTCCATCTTCTGAAACTGACTTTTTGTTTCATGTTGCCCAGGTCCCAGAAAACCCTGAAAAAATACAATTCACGTCATAACTGTCTACATGTAAGACAACAATTGCTTAATGTATGTATAAACTTAATGTGGAGATCAAAGTGAACGCTTAGAGACATTTCATTTTAAGGTCAATATAAATGGACTACTAACCAGTCAACAGGAGGATGTGGGGGCATATGGAGTCTTAAGAACTCTCCAAGATCTTATAAAAGCGTATTCTGTGACTACGTTATTCTCTAAAGGAGCTTAGTACCATTGCCAGAGGCAGTAACTACCTCCCCAACACACTATAAAAGTTTTAAGTATGTTACCAAGTAAACCACTTGCGTATTTTATTATTTTCAAATATCATAGAATGGTTTGGGTTGGAAGGCACCTTAAAGATCATCTAGTTCCAACCCCGCTGCCATGGGCAGGGACACCTTCCACTAGACCAGGTTGCTCAAAGCCCCAGCCAACCTGGCCTTGAACACTTCCAGGGAAGGGGCAGCCACAACTTCTCTGGGCAACCTGTTCCAGTGCCTCACCACCCTCAGAGTGAAGAATTTCTTCCTTATATCTAATCTAAATCTACCCTCTTTCAGTTTAAAGCCATTACCCCTTGTCCTATCACTACATGCCCTTGTAAAAAGTCCCTCTCCAGCTTTCCTGCAGGCCCCCTTCAGGTACTGGAAGGCTGTGATAAGGTCTCCCCAGAGCCTTCTCTTCTCCAGCCTGAACAACCCCCACTCTCTCAGCCTGTCTTCATAGGAGAGGTGCTCCACCATCCCTCTGACCATCTTCGTGGCCCTCCTCTGGACCTGCTCCAACAGGTCCCTGTCCTTCTTATGTTGGGGGCCCCAGAGCTGAACGCAGTACTCCAGGGGAGGTCTCACGAGAGCAGAGTATATCTATACAACCACAAAACTATGATTAAGTTTTACTTACTAAAATTTTCCAGTTTGTGGTTTGACTCCCTTGTTTGAACACTTTACAGCAAAACTAAGGTTTAATGGAAAGTTCTAAGGCTTCCTCACATCTTCTCCGTAGTTCAAAGCACTCAAATGAGGTATCATGCTTCATAGTGCAGACAGAAATATACTACACGATCCTACATGAACCAAGACAATAACTTGGAAATTTTTGCTCATGCAAGATTTGTATTAAAGACTACCTACAGCTTGCATGAATCTGTTTTGCTCTGGAGAAAATAAGGTCAGAACTTGTGGAACATGGTAATCCTGCAGAGGAGTACTGCTTGTTTTGTTAGAATATAAAAGTAACAAAATAAATTAATAATAAATCTCTATACTTGAACATCAAATAAAAGGATGATTTTCTAACCACCTACACGCTACATGATAATACAAATTCCCGCAATACCAAATCATATTTCATGGGGTAATTTATAGAAAAGAAAAATTGTGCAGTGCAGGTAGAATAAATTAATCCAAAATTATTTCACATTTAACTATCAGTGCCTGTCTTGAATGCTGACAAGGTTTTGGCGCATGCAGAGGTTTCTAAAACATTGCTGTTATCACTGTTTTTTGAGTCTACAGAAGTGAGAGCATAAACACAGGTGCTTCCTCATACAAAAAGTACAATAAATCATATTTAAGTATGATTTTAAGTAAATGCTGGTTGTTTAAAGTATTTTTGGTATGGATCTTATACCAACTCAGCATTTTCCTAAATTACTATAGCATTATATGTTCAATAACAGGAAAGATTGCTATTAGAATACATCACTAGTGGTTTTTTGTGACCTGTTACTGGTGGTTGATTTTCTAACTTATACTACATTCTTTCCATCTTACACAACTGCAGAGATTTTGCATCTGCAAAACTTCCTCATGCAATTGCAACTTAAGTTTACATTAACCTGAGTTACCATGTGTTCTGTGTTTCAGAAAAAGATCTGTCCTACATGAGGAATTTATTAAAAATCAAACAGTTTTAGATCAAGCAAGCCTAGTACAAAGAAATTACATGGCTAAAGAATATAGAAAAACAACTTTAGAGTTGATCTGCAATAGTAAAATGAAAGATGCTGTCCATAAAATTATGTACCTGGAATAAAAATTTTAAAAAAATACTCCAGAGTAAAACTGAATTACAAGTATTCTATAAATTGTCTACAAATCGCAACAGTACGTGCCAACAGTTTGGTTTTGGTTTTTTTTTTTTAATCTAAGAAAAGGTAATATTTAACCAAGTGTTTATGCACACAGCTGTGCTAATTTGTCTTCTCCTTAGCTTGACTGGATCGCAACAGTTCTGAATTTGAATAGCTGCAAAAGAACAATATGAGATCTGTATATGCATTCCTGTCAGCCTAGTCACTCCTCTCTGTTACAAACATCAGAGCTTACAACTGGCATTCAAAGCCATTTCCAGCAACTCAAGAGGAAATATGTTTGGAAGATACTTGAATAATAATAGTTCAACTGAGAGTACTTCACTTATAACCCTAATGCACTCCTTACTTAAAATACTTCATACAGGTGAGAACTGAAATATTTTAGCTCTTATTAAGTTATACAGACTCAGGTTAATAATGCACATGCAACTTTTCCACCCCATCTACAGACCCCAAGACCCATTAGGTTCCCGACTAGATATGTAAATCTACAAGAAAGTATTCCAGAAATTGTAGCATTTATTGTATAGTCATTTGCCTTTCCTTTAATTTGGAGGAAAACCAATTACTACTATTTGTAGTGAATATTAATAAGCAACATCAACTACTGCTGATGATAGGGCACTCTTACAGTGTTCTCTCCCACACTGCAAATATGGCAATGAATATAGATCTGCATTGCTAACAAAGTCTACCCAATCACAGAATATGAAATTATGTCCAGTCTCTGAGACAAAAAGTCAACTTAGAAGGTACAAGTAAAAAAATAGACACATTTTTCTTCATTTTACAATTTCAGAAGTTTACTAATTTTACAGACAAAGCCTGTACAAGTACATAAAACACATTGTTATAGACACTTAACAGGATCTCAACCTTCTCAGGAAAAAAAAAAATTTCAATCAATGATAAACACAATGTTGTAAATTGATTTAGAGATATTGCTCGCAATAAAATTCAGATATATCAGCCATATTTTCCCATATTTTAAAACTCAGCAGGTTCTATTTTAGTACTATGCATTTACTATATTTTTACTCCACCTAGTAAGATCTGTTTATATTACAATAGGGTGTTGGGGTTTTTTTATAAGCAGTACAGAAAACTGCTGTATGCAAGTTATTAACTACAGTAGGGAAGAATTAATTTTGTTCGGGGCAACGCTGCTATAAAAAATATGATTACAATTAAGTTTGATTATTAAGATTTGTCATTCTCTTATTTTTACCCTTTCATTAAACTGATATCATTTACAATACAAGTTGTCCTATTGAATCATTTATTAGGAAACAGAATACTTGAAGTAGCATCAGAGTATTTTGTAGTCTAGAATGGGTGGGAACACATCAGACAAACAAATTTAGGACTATTTAAGCACACAACTACCTTTGCTATCAGCTATAGACTTCCTGAGAGTTCAGAAACTGTTTTTATTCTCTGCTGTAAAACAAGCAAAACATGAAAGAAACTGAAAATTTTGCTTACAGCTTTTTTAATGATTCACAGATACCTATGAATAGAATTATCATCAGTGGTGAAAATACAAATCAGACAGTCATACGAGTGCTTTTACTTGAAAGACACACACACCCCACACCCCCACACCCCCCCCGCCTTACAGAAAGTGTCACTGTATATTTTGGAAGTATAAGAACACTGAACCAGTCCAACCATGAATACATGAAATACATTTATTTTGTATAGCAGAAAAATCTATTGTACATTCACACTCTCTTGAATCTAAAAACCTAGAATGTCTGCATATAGATACTGAACTAAATTCTTAATAACTTCACTTATACTTGAAAGCATTTTCATCCCTATTTTAATGAAGAAACAGGAACCCTAATGTAGATGTTAATCCTAAACTTAAGCAAAAGAGATCCCGGAAACTGGTTTACAAGTTATCCACAAGACCTTTATTTCCTCCCCAAGAACACAAACAAATACTTCAACAAAACACCGATCCAATATACTAAAGACAAATATATACATAAATGCTTACAATCTGTTTGACATAAGTAGTCCCAGTGACAGACCCAGAGCCTCCAGGACTCCCAGCTCCTCCAAGCCTGGTGGGGACAGAGGAAGCCTTTGTGCCAAGGCAGTCTCTCCAAGAAAAGCCCACCAAGCAGGGATGATCGGAGATAACCTACTTTCAATCTTGTGAGGACCTTGCAAGTCCCCAATCCCCAGCACAGCTGCACCTTGCCTGGGAGGCTGAGGAAGAAATGCAAGTCCTGCTGACAGCTTGCAAGCTCAGTGAAGCTACTAACAGGTCTGGCAAGCAACAAAGCCACCAGCTGCTGCGTGGGGTCAGGAATGACTGACAAAGGACACATATCATATAGCTATATCCTAAGAACAAGAATATTTTGATCATTTTTAGCTTCTCTTACCTACAATATCCTGAACTTCAGTGTATTTGTCAGTAACCATGTACAGGGAACACAGGACAAGTCCCACTAAGGATCAGTATGAAAAAAAATATTGGGCAGGAAATAGAAAGCACAGAATTAAATTGAAGAGCACCATGCTTTCCATAACCTCAGTTTTGTGGTTTAGCATTCCCTATATAGACCATTTTAAACTAAACCAAGAAAACTACTAATTTGCCTATGCACACCCTTTATTTTGGTTTAAAGGGACAGGAGGAGAAAATAAAATGAAAAAGCTTGTAGGTCAAGGTAAAGTCAATTAAAATAGATTCAGGAAGTGAGAAACAAGGAGACAAAGATTAAAACAACACCTTTCCTCCCTACTTGTCCCAGGCTCAACTTCACTCCTTCATTCCAGACTCCTCTACCCACCCCAAAGTGGCACGAGAGGATGGGAGTTACATGGATCAGTACACATTGGTTCCTCTCCTCCACTCCTTCCTTCTCATACTTTTCATCTACTCCAGCGTGGGTTCCCCACGAGCTGCAATCCTTCACAAAATCTGCTTCAGCATGGGCTCCCCACAGGCCACAATTCCTGTCAAGGAAAGTCTGCTCCAGTGTGGATTCTGCATGGGCTGCAGTCCTTCTGGAATATCTATCTGCTCCAGCATGGGTTCTCCAGAAGCTGCAGGGGAAAATCTGCTCTGATGCCTGGAGCACCTCCTCCTCCTTCTCTGCTATTTCTCACTCTTTTTGTTCCCTGCTCCTTGGTCTGTCTGACATTTTCTGCCTTTTCTTAAATATGTTTCACAGAGGCACCAACTTGGCTGACGGGCTCAGCTCTGTCGTGTGGTGGGTCCATTGCAGAGCCATCTGGAAATGGCTGTGTCTGGCAGGAGGCAGTCCCTGACCTCCTCCCACAGAGGCCACACCTGCAGCCTCCCCACCCCACTACCAAAACCTTGCCACACATACTCAATACAAGTATCAATTAATGGAAATACAAGGACATAAGAAAGTCTTCCTCAGGACTTTACCTACTGGATAAAAATCAACTGACTCAACCTGAGTAAGACAGAAGCACACACTTAAAAAATAATGGATAAGGGTAAATAAAGGTGATTAAAAAAATATATGTACCTTTACACAGCTATGCTTTCTTATAGCTGCTAACTTAAATTTAACTTGCAGTCAGACTCTAGTTCGAAAAAAAAAAAATTGAATCCTGAAAAGAGACCTATTCTTGATGACATACAACCATTTGCTTTACTTAAAGTGTGTTTAAATCCCACTGTATCATTATCCCGGAAGTTGTCTGTTTGTAGTCAGTATATTTCATTATTTGAAACCCATTTTTCTCATTAACTCCATTGGCACGTGGTAATATTACCTACTTTATAAGGAAAAAAAACCCAAAACATTTGTGTAACAGTTACAGCGTGGCTACATTAATGTTACCTCAAAAACTTTGCAATCAGAAAATTTAAAAGTTACTTTATTTTGAAGAATGCCAACTACATTAGATGCTTCTACCTTGTTCAGTCATTGCTCTTTTGCTTTAGTATCTTATAGCCTGATAAATCTTTTACTTGTTAAATATATGTTACTAAACACTCCACATGAGAATGCAAAGCGTGGCCAGGTAACATTAATGAAAAAGAAAGAAGTTCTTCAAGATGTGTTACTCATTTGTACTCCTTTTTGATGGAGTTTCTGATACACAAGACAGATGCTCAGAATTCCCCAAGCCAGAGCTGTCAGAGAAGGCTTTCAATCCACAAGCCGTTGCAAGACAACCATTTCTTGTGAAAGTATGTCCAGTGTTCCTTCTGCTCTTCTTTCCTCATATTCAGATTTTAGGAATGCAGTAGATGATATCAGTGATGCAAAACTCCACAGAGTACAGATATGATCTGAGAGTCTACAATCATTTATAACATTTCTTAGTGAAACTAATTATCTCAAGTCTTTTACCATTGTCACGTAGTTTAGAAACTTGCTGCCAAAGAACTTACTCCTGACTACCAATCTTGGACTTAGCAATGCTTAAAAAGCCAGCCCCTGGGCCAAGAAAGATGCTGATGGATGCCTCAAGATGTGAATATTTACCGGTCATGGTAGCTAAACACGCAGTGTTCCCACGCACAAACTGAAGGATCCCCAGAGTTCTCCAGTGAAAAATTTAGTAAATCAGATGTAATCCTGTGCCTTATCTCCTGTGCTTAAAAAAATTCACTCATTCATTTTCCTTTAGACAGCCACTGATTAAAAAAAGTCAGTGACAGTTGGAATACTCGAATAGAGCTAGTCAAGCAGGTAGAGTTATGTCTATTTAACCAGCTCATTTTAAAGACCTAACATTCATCTATTTTTAAAGTTATTAGTGTGTCAAAAAGTATCTTATAATTTCTTTAAAATGGTAAATCATCCATGTACTTCACTTTTACACAAAAAAAAAAACCCACACAAAAAAAACCCAAACCAAAGAACCCAGAACACACCATGACAGCTTTTTTGATAAAAACATTATTTCAGCTGTGGGCAGAAACTAAGAATGGAAAACTTTAGCCAAGCAACAAGTTATTCTGAAAGTCTAAAGTAAAATTTTTTTAGATTATATAAAACTGCAGCCATCGTACAATTCCAACTTTATTTACAGTCAGAATATACTTTTTTAAAAGCTAAACTAAAAGATATTGAAATTGAAACAATGAAGTAATTTTATAATGCTAATGGAACACATCAGACATAACTGACAATTTTCAAGATAATAAGTCACTTTATTGGTATAAACAGATTGACATTATCAAGGTCAAGCAGTCCGTATAAAATTCCAACAGGAAGTTGTATAGTCAACTATATCATATTTCTTACAGGAAATATGGAAATGTGGAACAACAGTTTTGTAAGAACTAGGGAAAAAAGGACACTGTTAAAGGCAAAGATGGAATGGTCACATTCAAAGCTATAAAAGTGCATATTAAGATTTGAAAATATCTCACCAGCCATTGAGATTTTAGTATGTTATTTTTATTTTTAAGGTATGGAAGTCTTTATTGCGGCAACCGAAGTGTCAAATATTACCTCTGCAGACTTAAGAAGATGCCACCATTTAAAAAAGCACACCTCTCAAGATGCAAATTATTACAAGTTTCATATTATTCTGTGAAAATTACTTTTCCCTAATGTCTAAATACTGCCTACTGTGAAAATCACGTTCCACACTATGATGATGTTCATTTAAACATGTTATTTCTATTTGTTTGTAGATCTGTACCATTTTGTTGTCCTATAACTTTAAAATGTTTTCTCTCCAAAGTGATAGTTCCCAAAATGCATTACACTAACAGAACTAGAAATTGAAATTCTCTATCTTTTTTGCTCCAAGAACTGCCAAATGTCAGTTTTGGTATTAATGGCTTTTACAAAACTCTCTGAGCCTTCAATATTTTCTATACTAAGAAATGTAAATCAGCTCAAGACAATGTCAGTGCCACCTACGGCTGAACTGTTGCTGAAAAGTGTATAAATGCAAAGGTAGACAAAAGCAAACTACCTTAACTTCAAAAAGTCTGTTGGAGCTCTGCTGACTGTTTTTAAAGGTCTAAAGTACTATCAAATTAGTTGTCCTTAGGTATTAGCAAATATACTAAAACAAAATCCTGATCCAAAAACCACTTAAGCTGTGTGCACTACTACATATACACACTGCATCCATTTGTACTGGCTAAAATGCGATTCACTATGCACAGGATAGAGTTAAAACACACAGCAGTTGTAAGCATTTTTTCCCCAGTTGCTCAAGCATACCTAGGGACTCAGAGAGAGCTGAGGTTCAAAAAAAGTCTTCACACAATTACTTCTCAGCAACCTCTCAACACATTTGTGCTGTATTTACACAAGCATATCTCAGAGCAGAGTTCAGTATTACAGCACTGAAAGAACTTTGTTCAGGCTTCTGCTTTTTTGTTGATGGTATTAACTAGTTACAACTAGTTCAAACATAAGCACCTCGCAATAAAATCTTTATTATTTGAGCATATAGCCTTATTTATGCAGGCAATTTATTCTTTAAAGTAATTGATAAATAAATTTGTACAACAAATTATGGCTTCTTTCTCAGCCATATAGATCCAAAACTCTAATTACTTCAATGACATTATTCTGGATTTAGACTTAGCTTAATCCAGAGTTTGGCCATCTCTTACACATAGATCAAACAGCCCATATCACAGTCTACCTATTTTTTTTTTTTCCCGTTTCCTGCCTGATGTATCAAAGCACAGAACCTGAAAGTGGCAGCATTTTGTATTTAAGAGTCCTGTCACTTTCTGGCTCCTGGATATTTTATTGTACACAACACACACAAAATAGGCTTTTTGCGATTCCTTATCCCCTTACATTTGTCTTATGCACTGAATAGAGAAAAGCTGAAGATCAAAGTGTCTTCATTCAATGCACTTTCAAAAATTGTAAACAGGGGATTCTCCCAGAGCTTTCTCTCATTCGATCTATATTTCTCTTTGAATGAGACAGAATATTTCTCATTTTTTCCCAGGTAGCACACTAATTTCCATAAACCATGTGTTTACAAATGAATCGTGCAAGTCTCATGCTATTAGACTACTCAAGTGATTTGTTCTGTTTGTGGTTAAGACACACGTTATTAACAAATAAAGACAAAGTAGTCCAACTTGCATTAAGTAATGGAACTTCTCCTACTGATTCAGTAAGGACTGGATAAAGTATTTACATTGCCTGCATGAAGTCCAAGTTCCAATCATTATTAAGCCAAGACATCTAAACAGTTTTTCAGGATCTTAAAAAACACAAGTTAAATTGTCAAACTTCACTCTCTTGATAGTAAGTGAATTTCTCAAGCTTCTGCCATATTAATGTCAGTACAGCCAGTGCTATGCTAAAATACTTTTAGAGCAGCAAGAGTCACAGGAGGGAACACCTCACTTATGTCCAACTAAAGGTACCCTCTGATCACCAGATGGTACAGTTTAGCTAGCTCTATTTAGACATGAAGCAACCAAGCTTCACTGAAGAGTTAATATTAAAAGTGGCAAAAGCAGATTAATACCACTTTCCTATCTGCCCTGTCCAGAAACAACAAGTTATGTCTATGTTCTTTGGAGGGTCACTCCAGCAGCTGGTGAGTACTAAGGCATAATGCTTAAAGACCTATTGGTCAAAACCTCCCTACCTCCCAAACCAGACTAAAAGTTTAGAAGTGACAAAAATTTGCTATATTAGCATTACATATCACAGATTTTTCTTGGCCTCTGACATTCCAGTTTTTGAGAAGCTTTGATACAAATTACACCATAGCTGCAGATATCAAAAGCTACTTCTATTAAGATTTCTTTATAGAATAAACAATCTCTTCTTGAGAAATAATATGAAATAGTATTAAAACAGTATTTACCTCATATCAATACTGCCTCCATCAAACGAATTTAATCTCCAAAAAGCTCAACTAACTTGCATATTCTAATTAATATCATGCTGAAAATAGTTAATGATGCTAAATTATAGCAATCTTTTTAAAAGGGTCAAATTTGTCAATCTGCATTTAAGCTATAAACATGAGGCAAGAAAATGAATTGGTTTTGAAGTAACACTAATTCTGAAAGGTCCCACTTCAGAAAATTATTTCCTTGCATAATTTTTTTTATGTTTAATCAAGCCACCCAATAAAGGATTATAACTGATAGCAAATTGCAGTGTTGTATCTCTCTTCCTATTGCTCTGAGCAGAAACCCCCCATTTTTCTCCCTCAGGAGTTTTCACAGAGAAGACCCTTCATCAGACATAGTCTCCACAAGGATCTATATAGGTACACAATAGAGTATGGCTTTAAAACTACGTTAACAGAAGATTGTTTCCTCACTGTTAAGAGACATTTTTGTTAGTGTGTAACTTTATGCCATCATAGATGTGTTCCCACAACAACAACTTCACACTATACAGATTGGCACCAGCAATTGCTGAGTACAAATTCTCATAAATTCCTAGAGAGGGCTGGTTCATTAAAGACTGCTAGTTCATATGTCCCCCACTCCCAGTGAATAAACAGCTGTCTTAAAAGGTCACCCCACTACCTGCTGAAATTCAAAAAGACAATGCAACGAAAAGATCAAGCAGCCATACTGAATGATCTGCAAAGTAGCATTAATTTACCAGCAAAATTATACTTCTGCTGATGCTCTTCAGTTAATACTTTAAAGTCATACTTTAAATTGAATAAGAAGTGTGTTGATAGCTACATTAATACTTGTATTGTACTTTTCACATTTTATCTAGGTACGAAATTAACTAAATCTAACAACGTTCTTGTGAACAAAACATACAGTTATTTGTGTTTGGATAATGTTTGGTCATTAACCTGATGGATTAGCCACTCTGCTTGCTGTCACACAGAATACATTGCAGAGACAAATAAGGTCATAGGTTTCTGCACAAAAAACATCAAAGCTTTTTTATTTTGCATGTTGGTTTCTTCAAGATCCTACAGTCAAAATGTTGCACTTCAACAACAACAACAAAAAAAACCACCAAACCCCAAACACACACACACACTGATATACTCATATGAAGTTCATTTCCCTTGACAGTATCTGTTCAGCACATGGATTTTTTAAAGTGAAAGGGTATCTATAAAAATTCAGGTCACAGAAGATCATTTAGAAGCCTGCTTGTAAATAAGCAAGTCCAACACATTAAAAGAAAAAGTAGTTTGAATCAAGACAAGGTTACAGGCCAGAACATGAATTCTGCAAGACGGTCTCATTAGGACAGTACAAACAATAGGTAGCCTTGACAGGGGACAATAGGGGATTGGACAGAGGGAGGAGATGGCCAAACAAGACCAGTCAGTACAATCATTGGCAGGAGATGTAATTTAATCTACCAAACATCTTCAGAATACTATACCACAAATCTAATACACAAGGAACCTGAACTGAAACAGATCGTCCTTGTAAAGATTCAGGTAATTTTTTGTCAGGAGGAGAGTATTTAAACAGGAAAAAAAAGAGTTTTATGCAGATATAAAAAAGAATTTTCAAGAAGCTGATAAATCATTTTTCCTCATTTGAAGAAAGAGAAGTCTGAATAAGACCATAATGCAATATAAAATTGTAAAAATAGGCAGACTGCCATTCAGAACAATGATACAAACACTTCAAGAACACCAACATCTGGGGCATGTTTCTTGACCAAAAATAGCATGTGATAAAAAAATTGCATAAACAAGTACAAGATGATAAGATCTACTGATACATGGCAGATCAAACATATAAACATGACCGTGGCAATTCATTTGAACATGCAAGTGCTGTTATCTAACATATTATGTCACCCTATCAAATCTGAGGGAGAACTCAATGAAACAATGATAAAAGAAGTTAAATGGCAGCAAATAGTATTCATATGACAATATCTTTTCCAGGAGGTCTTAGGAGCATGTACTTGTATAAACTGACAAATAACAGCATACAAGATAGCTAAAAATCATCAGAAAACCTGTTTTCACATAATCACCATCTGAAAATGGCTAGGGTCTACTATTTACAAGGCAATAGAAAGGTCATTAATACATAATTATTAGTTTTAGCAACTATATCCATTACAGTTTTACTGTTAATACTGATGCATTTCATGTTCTATCAAGGGTCATTAGAAAGCCTTCAGTTTGCCTCCAAATTCCTGTATCTATTTTTCAAATAATCACTGGATATAAAGGCAAAATACAGACTTTTAATAAAATTTAGTAATTACTGTTGCTAATTCTACAGTGCATTAAAAAACGTTCTGGTGATATAAACAATAACTAACAGAACTGTATCAAACAGTCATTTAAAATCAGTGTTGTTTGTCAAATACAGATATCTTTACAGAATATGTGATTTTTCAATTTCTTAAACACTGAAAGGTAGCTCTGCATTTGAACATGCCATTATGAAGCCACTGAAAAGTATTTATCAANAAAGCAAGTTACCAAAAAAAAAGAACAGAGGACAGCAGCAGTAAGAATGAACATGACTAGGAGTCAAAGAAAGATGGCACATTTTATGCTTGTAGAGAGATTAAAAAAACCCTACAACAAGCAGCAGAGCAATGCTAGAAAGGAAATTAAGCACCTGCATTTCAGAACATGGCAAAGAGGATGTCCAACATATAGCATGGAGTTGACGCAGAATGAGGAAGATAATAAAGAAATAAACACTTCACTCAGTGAACACTATCTGTTCTGTATACCCTAAGGCAAGATCCTGTGGAAAATACAGTGTCATCATGTAATTAAAGATTGTATCACAAACTATAGANCCAAAACCATTTATTGTAATATTTTGGAAACAAATACATTCTATCTCCTAACATTCATTCCCATGTGAACATAAATCTTTCAGGGACAAGGGAAGTCCTAGCTTGGCTTCCAATGCTCTGGCAATGATTACGATCCAACTCCTACAAAGTAGAGAAAAGAAAATGCGCACAACCACTGCTTGAACCACACACCTGATGTTAGCCTCCAACATCTTGTATCCTGTCTTATTTTTTTCATAAGTGGTAGCATAATTGCAAGACATTGTGACAAGATAGGCGGAAAACTTGTGGCTCTTTATGGTATCTGTTTATGTACACTATTTTCATTACCGAAATATCTTGAACTTAAGTAAATGTGTAGTAAACATCTATTGCCATAGTATACACTTTAATTCCATGTGAATGTAACAGTCACAAACAGCTGACAACGGCTCTTGTGCCTACTCTTTACTGCAAAGGATTTTAAGAGGATATGTTAAATAAACCTATGGTCTCTCTTTTCATGAAACGCAGAGTATATTTCTCTAGTACTAAGAGTTGTCCAAACACTTTTCCTTTGAGTTCAATAGCTTTTCCTTTGACTTCAGTGGGAACAATTAGATTAGTAGGAAATAGTTTTTAGTTTTAGTAATAGAATTTGTAAATATATACATAATCTGCAATAATATGCATTATTACTATACCAAAATATTATCAAATTTCTATTAAGGTGCTGGTTTGGGCCTGTAAAATAAGGGGAGCATGTAAAGATATCTACAACACAGTAACAACTGGAGAAATTTTTCATTAAAATACCATTGAATCATAGAAGAATTAGCTCTGATAAAGGATTTTAATCATGATTCCAAGGACTTAACATTTGTCTACACTTCAAGATCACATTTGGCTTTTGGTGGCCTGTTGGGTTAGAAAAAGAAATTACAGAGGTTGTTGGAACGATGTGCAGACTGCCAACTCTTGATTCCCAGAGCAATCCATGCTCAGGTAAAGAGGGTCTACTATTTACAAGGCAATAGAAAGGTCATTAATACATAATTATTAGTTTTAGCAACTATATCCATTACAGTTTTACTGTTAATACTGATGCATTTCATGTTCTATCAAGGGTCATTAGAAAGCCTTCAGTTTGCCTCCAAATTCCTGTATCTATTTTTCAAATAATCACTGGATATAAAGGCAAAATACAGACTTTTAATAAAATTTAGTAATTACTGTTGCTAATTCTACAGTGCATTAAAAAACGTTCTGGTGATATAAACAATAACTAACAGAACTGTATCAAACAGTCATTTAAAATCAGTGTTGTTTGTCAAATACAGATATCTTTACAGAATATGTGATTTTTCAATTTCTTAAACACTGAAAGGTAGCTCTGCATTTGAACATGCCATTATGAAGCCACTGAAAAGTATTTATCAATCCCCCATTCCTTAACTATGAATCACCATGCTCCATTTTCAGGTGCTAAATGTAAAATTGTTCACGTTGTCAACACGGTAGCAAAACACTGCCATTCTTTCTAGTGATATTAACACACCACAAGACAGAGTCAGTGGTTTTAATCAACATAGAGAAGATTCAAAAGAGCATATCCATTTTCACATATTCAAAGTTAAACAGCAGAATGAAAATTATTTATGTAATTTTGGTCTACATCGAGAAAGCTGGCTGTTGTAAGAAAAGAAAAAAAACCCGACAGTTTTTAATGAGAGAACAGAGAATCGGAGATGCACAAAGGATGGGTGTAAGAATGAAAAAGGTGTAAAGCAAGTTACCAAAAAAAAAGAACAG
>WAAD01007686.1:3281-19931 GCA_013389945.1 Fregata magnificens
CTAGCACCAGTCAGGCATGTACCAGTATGAGCCAGAATGCCAGGACAATTTCACAGCACTTGCCTGCTTGTGCAGAATATCAAGAGTTTCTTGAATCCTTCTAATGAAATTCACAGCTGAGTAATGATCCTGATAGAAACAGAAGAGAAGAGATTACTGCTAAATGGAGACACAAGGCATTTTGGTTGGGAGGCTGGAGAATCACATTAATTCACTTCCTTTTCTGCCATGCAACATTGTGGTCAGTAGAATGTTCTTGCTTCTTCCTAGAGACCAGGGATTTTAAGCATATCAATTAATCTAAAATGTAGAAAGACTCAGTGAAAATTTGGATTTAAAATAAACCTTGTTGAGTAGCAGTATATTTAACCCAAGTCCACTGGGTCCTTCATGTAAAGATGCAGGAAGGAACCCAATGTGAATGCGTGCTGAACAGCATAAACTAAGCAGCCGTAGGTGTGCTCACAGCCAGCTGATAAGCTCTCGTAAAATTAGGTGAAATCATTGCTAGTCAAGGTCATAGCTATAAATAAAGCTATAAAACTTGGCAGCAGCAGCAAAGATGCCTAGCGAGGCTCCTGCAGAAGCAGCAAATTTCTCAAGCACAGGAGGTTGCAGGAGAATTGAAAATGCTCACAAGTTAGCATATTAAAGGAAAGAGAGTAAGAGCTGCAGAGAAAGGTGGCCTCTCCCTGCCGCCTGCCCACTCAACTCCCATGATCTCCTTATGGCAGCCCTAAAGGCTTCTCCACAATCCAGAGAAGCATAAAATTCAACTGATATTGAGCACTGCAGCAACTTCCCTCATACATACCTCACCTGTTCCTAGCACCTCCCTACACTGTGAGTTATGGGGTGATGACAATTGTAGGATTGGACTAGTGGTAGTTCTAAGCACTATAATTCTTTCTTGGATGTCTAAAGACGCCATGCTAGCAGTAGAGCAGTTACCACATCAGAGGAATGAAGTTTTTCTTCCCTTCCACTTTTTGCTCATAGTCAAAAGATGGTAGCAAAGACAGTGGTTCCTACCCTGGAGTAAGCCAGAAAGAACACAACCATCGTAGTCTGTTGCTGGTAAGTGTTTTTATATCAGGGCACTGTCAGCAGCAACCACCATCAAAACATACAGCAGCACATATAACTCATGCTATCTCTGTGAAGGCTCTAAGGATCCATGGATTTCCCTTGACATGTTTCTACACTGACATCACAGTCCCACTACAGTTTAATTTAACAAGTTCTACTACTTACAGGGTCTTTGCAATAGTTGCACAGATCGTTGCCTCCAATATGCACCGTTATGAGCTTCCAGTCAGCACTGAAGTCAATTCTCTGTGCAATAAAAAGAAAATAACGAGCCTGAATTTCTTTGACTTTGTGATACGCACATGGTGTCATTGCAGGTGGATCTATCATGTGATGCAACACCTGTTTCTTTTCATGCTGTAAGATTAAAAGAGTGCCAGACAACTTACAGGATCAGTTTTCATTAGTCTCAAGAGATTTCTTGCTTGGGCTGGTAAGTGCCTGTGAAGAAGGACAACTAGTGAGTGAAAGAAACACCCTTATGCAGAGATCAACATTAATGCTCTTCAGACACCTTAAATCAAGTTGTCAGATATCAGAAGGGTTGAGTGAGGAGACAGTACAATCCTCATGTTGCTGTGATCAACTTACACGTTCACGTCTTTGCGGAAAGTCAGTATCAAATTGAACTTGAATACTGATTTTACTCAAATTCAGTACTTAATCTGGAACCATAAGTTTAGCTTCTATTCCAGTGCTTAGCACCTAAAACAGCTGAAAAGCCAGACACAGCAACATGTTTGTAAGCAGATGGCCTGTTTAGAACTAGGCTGCTATCAATCTATTCCTCGTGGACTAAAACAACAAGGGAATCCCAAGTCTCAATATTTAACTGACCTCTTGAGCAACGTTTGTACATAAACCATAGCTCATTCCCCTGCAAAGCTGAAGTATTTCAGAGTTCACTGTGCATACCTCCCTCATTTCTGTAGCCTGCACCCAGAGTCAATACTTAATTTTCAATTATGTAATACAGCTCTGTGTACACTACCTTTCCAGGGTAATTAAAAACCCAAGAAACTTTCAAGATTACTCAGACAAGTTAAGATGACAGCTTCGCTGTCTTCCAATAGCCAGGTGAGCACTGTCTCTCTCTTTTTCATATATATACACATACATACATATATATATACATATNTAGGCTGAACACTTCAACCTTGTTTGACTGCCCTGACATGTTGATCCTCAAACATGTATAGAAAAGAGAATGTGGTTGGAAAGCTTTGGCCTTCCAGGCAGCTCTGCAGTACGGTATGAGCTGCATCTCCCTCCAGGCTCTTGTTAGAAACACTTCACTGACTGTCTATCACTTCTGGAAGCATATCAGCTGACATTAATAAGCACGACACTTGTTTTGTACAGCAACCAGAGCTTAGCTGTCCTTTGCAACATTGTGTTTACTGTAAGAAGAGGAGATATCTCTCACTACCCTCCTCAAACTGAATACTGATCTAACACTAACATAGGAGTATTTATTGGGGAATGAGCCCTGTCATACATCTACTTGTGACACAGACACTGTCTGCATGTAATAGGTCTGTTCACCATTACCTTTGTCCAATGTCATAACCTACCTACTTATATCCCAAAGCTATCACAAGCCACAAGTGGTCACAATTTCCTTCTGTTCTTACTGTAGAAACCCCTAAGCTAGGGCATTGACTTCAATATTGATCCAGAGGAAAATACCACTTATTGAGCTGACAGTCTGCAACACCTTTGATTTCTCATGCAGTCACTGAAGTGCTGATGCATCCTGAGCCAACACAGTCAGTAAGATCTAACAATATCTTGAATGAAGCAGTGCCAGAAATCACCCATCCTTGAGCTGCAGTTTCCACCAAATTTAGATCTTGATCAACATAAACAGTTTGCTAATGGGAAATAGAGATATTCGCAGTTCCTGTCACCTGTTCTCTCCTCTCAGTCTTAAATTCTTAACCTTTTTTTTTTTTTTTTCTCACATGAAATCAGAGATTTCAGCCAGGCTTTGCTTCAGATCTATCCTTAACTCCAGCATGCATGTAAGCACTTTGGCAATGAATGCAGATAAGCTTAGGAACGTTTTGCTGAATGAGACCTGCATTGCTACATTGCCATCAAGTTCAGTAAAGAGCTCTTCAAAGCAGCCACTGATTTCATTTTAAGAAACTCTTACACCTGGTTTCCAAAAGCTGGTAAGGGTGCAGAACTGCCTGATTTCAGAAAGGTCCCAGCACCTCTTGAAAGCAGTTTCCAGACTAGCATTCAAAAGTGAGACAGGCCAGGTAACAATTCTGAAATACCAGCATTAGCTGGTGGACTGTTTTTGGCCTCTGAATCATAGCAAAATGGATATTTTTGGCTGATGAAGACTAAATGCTGGATTGCATCATCATTCCAGGGCCAAATACCTAAAACACAAGAAAAGTTTCCTTAGGTTGCAATACATTTCAATATTCAACTAGGATGTGTTCATCTTCTCAGATGCATCAAGAGCCACAACGTGACAGAACAGAACCCCAGAAGTAGTATCTCAAAGTTCAGGCATATTAGTGTAGTGTTTACAGGACTTTACTTTTGCACACCTTTCTACAGAGAGTTACAAGACAGAGAAACAACAGAAGACTAGCAGAAATCTGGGACAGTTGTCTGCATCTCCTTGCTCAATGTTCACAAAACATGGTTGCAGCACATAGATAGCTCCACTTCATCATGTTTATCCACTCCAGCTGCTTGCATGGGAAGAGAGAAGACTAATTGGTATAGATGAAGTAGACAATTTTTCATTAGACTTGCATCCATCAACTCATTTCATACAGCTAACAAATAACTATTTAATAGTAATGCCCCAGCTGCTACTGATACAAACTGCTTTAAGTCATATTTGTGACTTAAGAGGTTGTGTATCCTGTTTCAAGTCCTCCCACCACTCCAAAAAGCCTGTTTAGGCTTTAACTGATACAAAATACAAGACAGGCATGTATCTCATTCTTTCCTATAACAAGCAAAAGCTGAAGCTAATCTGTATATATGCTGTATATAGAAGTGTGTAATAAATTCTCATTAATGGCTGAATCAGAGCCATAATCCTTGCACATGTTTCACTGACATATGCAGTCATCACTAGGAAAAAAAATCCCTTCTCTCAGGTATGGGGGGCTGTAGGATATATCAGGGCACCTAGCAGACTATTTCTTTATATGCTAGATTGGTAGTATGAGTCAAGGCCCACAGGAGAGCAATAAAAATATACCTGATAAATCCTAGCAATCTTTGCTTAGATACAGCAAACTCAAACACCTCACTTGGCTTCTGAACTTCACTTGCAAGACCTCTTTGGGAAGTAAGAGAAATTTTTCTTTAAACAAACAAACAAATTAAGGTCTGGGTAATATCAACTAACAATGTCAAATCCACCCATGGTCTGCCAGAACCTGTGCCCAAACTATGACTGAATTCCAGCAGCCATCTGTTTTGCTAATTAAACAGCACTGACTCTTTCAATAAGAAGCCAGGGATTTCTAAGATAAGCAGTACTGCAAAGCTCAACTCATGCAGCCCCCCAGGTGAGACTAAAAGCAAAGAGCCAAATTCAGATGACTGCAAGACATTACTCTCCCTAGGTCTGCAATGCACCGAAATCCATATATGACCATCAGCAATTCTCCTTTCTTCAGATTCCAGACTGTGGCTGGTTTTTTTTCCTCTCTCTTGACCACTCTTGCTTGCTTATCCAGAAGCCTGAGGCAAGAATTATGGAAGATATCATCTAGATTTTCTCCTAGCATCTCTTTACCAATTCACTACATGCTCATTTTCTGAAAACATCCATGCTCTCAGAGATTTATTGACAGATAAATAGATAAATGAATAGATGTTGAAGAGGAAGAGTAGAAACCACCACCACCAAACAGTTTCTGCCAGTTTCTTCTTTGTGGATTTCATAACCAGGACTGTTGGCTTCATTTGAAAGTTCAGCTATAAAATGAGCTGATACATTTAACAGGTTTTGAGCCAATTTTCAACTCTAACTAGACTGGTTTTGCTTGCTGTTCAGAGCAAGTTGTGACAGCACACGAGACAGTTGAAAGGGAATTAGATGAAGCATTCATCACCTGCAAATGTAAAACAAAAAGCTACATACTCAGCCTGTGCTCCAGCAACTGCCTGGTTAAGGAATGCATTAGAATCATTCTCACTCCCGGTGCCGGTCGAATAGCCCATGATCGTAACATTGAACTCTCGAAAGATGTCTGAAAAAGAAAGATGGCAATGAAGGGAAAATGCCTACATCTGCTCCCTGCCTACAGGGACTAGCACACACCAGCACTGCCGCAGTTTTGCTGTCTGACAGCACAGCACAGCTGCTACAGCCTCCACTCAACTAGTTGCATCCACCAAGCAGTGGCGAGAGGGACCACCGGCTGGCAGCAACTCAGACAGCAGTGTGCTTGCTGTGCCCTGCACTGTCACCAGTGGATAAGATGAGCAGAATTGAGGACTACTGTGTGCAGTTATCTCTCATGTTGTAGTGGTTAAAGCCTAAAATAAAATCCTCAGTCATATGATGGTGACTTTGTGAAGTGAGCCTGAAGGGGGCTTCAGCCCAGCAGGAGCTCGTTTTCAGCTAGAGGATCTGGGTCTACTTCACAGCTGTGCAAAATCTCATACTACTGACAAATATGAAGAAGAAAGCCTCAGATGCATGGCTCTGACAAAATCCTACCACATTCTCCATTACCTCCGTAATAGTGTCCAAAAGGAAGTTGACAGAGTAATTTGCAGCTGGGAGTGAAAATGGTCACATTGTAAGCTATAAAAGCTACCTTAATCTCAAAGACTGAATTTAACCACATTTCAGTGAAGGCTTTGTCAAATGTAATAGCATCCAGTGAATCAATTAATTGCTTATTCTAATTGAATGTTAGATGTTGTTCTGTTGATACCATTGATAACAAATATCTTGTTACATTCTGCTTATAATAAATGGGCAACATACAGGACAGTCTACTGGCCCTCTTCAAATGGAAGTTTATTATTACAGCTGATCCAAACTGAAACTCCAGTGGCTTTACATTAAAAATAGACTGAGCTACGAGAAGTTGCATGTTTCAGTGAAGAGAAAGTTAAAATTATTCCCTTCAGCTTACACGTACAAGTAGTCAGCTTTATTTACCAAAGAGGTCTACTCTATGCAACATCTCTTTTTGGAAAAGGCTGTAGTGCAATATTTATTAAAAGCAAATGTTAATTGCATCACAAGCATGGACATAGGAAACCTATTTAGAAATTCAAATGACACTCACCAAGCAGTTGAGAAGGGAGACGGAAAAGAAAGGAAGGGAATTTCTAGCTTCTCAGCTTCACTGATGAAGCCACCTTTTTATTCATTAGTCCTAGGATATTGTTTCTTTGAAAGGTAGTTCTTGTTGATTATGCTAAAACAGCTTTGAGATACTTAAGAGCTCTCTGTAAACATATCAGAAATCAGCCTATTCGCTCTCTTCAATCTTGCCAATTAGATCTCACAAAACATTTACTTACTAGGTAGAGTTGTCACGTTTTCTAATGACACATCTCCTCCAATACTAAAATAAGAAAGAGAAATGCCAGTCACTCATCTCTTAGCTGGACACAGAGAATAAGCAAAGTGAAAACCTACCACACATCATGAGAAAAAGTGAAGCGTGATTAATTTGGTAACTATCAATCTATCAGATTACATGGAGAGGACAGAAGTGGAAGTGCTATTGGTAAGAATGGCTGAAGTTTCAGTGGCAAAGATGCTTGTCAGAAGGATTTAATGATCTTGCAGCTCTATGGGGTTATAGTCAATTATTATGAAATGGCAGAAAAATGCCTGGGACAGCTACATACTTGAATGATTGAGCCCTAAAGTACTGCAGATTAGCAGGTCGACTTTGAGGCCAGGTCCAGCCTCATGAAGCCATTCTAAGGCAGCACCAAGCAGCCAGCCCCTGGGTGACAAGAGAGCTGCACCAGCGGCTCCTTAGTCTCTTCTCCTGCTTCCTGTGCAGGGGTATGTTCTCTCCAGCTTTTCAATTGGTGGGACACACTGAGGCCACACTCCGGCTTATGGAGAGGGGTTAGGACAGCACAGAACTGCTTCAGTCAACGTCAACTGAGCTACGTCGCCATACCAAAAAAATTCAGTCTTTTACGACTGTGTGTTGCCTGTGGTAAAAGTTCTCCAGTTAAACAAGCTGTTTTCCATGGTGCTACAAAAGGTTCAGAAATAACAAACTTTGAGAAGTCATCCCAAAAGGAACCAGTTCTGACTTTTTTGTTCCAGTGATTTTTCTCCAATTTTGTAGATTTCCAACTTGCCATCCCACCAAAAAAATACAAACTGTCGCAAGCAGCCAAAGATGAAAGCATGAGAGAAGTCAAAAGGCTAGCTTAAAATCCACTGCTGAAAACATTTTCTGTGAAGCCACCTTTATGACAAATCCTGGATCTTGATACATCTTCTCAAGAAATGCTAGCCTGAGAAACAACTTTTTTTTTCAACTTTCTGACAGCTGAAAGCCCCAAAAGATGTGGAAGAGAATAATATTCTTTATGGAAGAGAATACATATCTCCTCATCACCTTGGCTGAAGACTTACCTCCAAGACAGTCCCCGGTATTGAGTGTCCAAATCCAGGAGATTATCTGAGGCAATTCCTGTACCAGCCTGGACATTATTTTTCATTAACCAAATGAAATTAAAGCACAATTATTAATGCAATAGTCATTCATATGTAGTAATTTTATTTACTTTTGAATGCATCTCTTCAAAAGCTTTAGAAGGCATCTGGCTTTTCCCCAACCTTCCTCCTGAAGAATGCATCAATACATTTCATAATTATTTATAAGCATCAAATTGTATATGACACACAAAATATATAGAATCATAGAATAGTTTGGGTTGGAAGGGACCTTTAAAGGTTATCTAGACCAACCCCCCCCGCAATGAGCAGGGGCATCTTCAACTACTCAGAGCCCTGTCCAACTTGACCTTGAATGTTTCCAGGGATGGAGCATCTACCACCCCTCAGGGCAACCTGTTCCAGTGTTTCACCACCCTCACTGTGAAAAATTTCTTCCTTATATCTAGTCTGAATCTACCCTCTTTTAGTTTAAAACCATTCCCCCTTGTCCTATTGCAACAGGCCCTGCTAAAAAGTTTGTCCCCATCTTTCTTATAAGCTGCCTTTAAGTACTGAAAGGCTGCAGTAAGGTCTCCCCAGAGCCTTCTCTTCTCCAGGCTGAATAACCCCAACTCTCTCAGTGTCTCTTCATAGGAGAGGTGTTCCATCCCTCCAATCATTTTTGTGGCCCTCCTCTGGACCCGCTCCAACAGGTCCATGTCTTTCCTGTGCTGAGGACCCCAGAGCTGAATGCAGTACTCCAGGTGGGGTCTCACCAGAGCAGAGTAGAGGGGCAGAATCACCTCCCTCAACCTGCTGGCCACGCTTCTTTTGATGTGGCCCAGGATATGGTTGGCCTTCTGGGTTGCGAGCGCACATTGTCGGCTCACGTCCAGCTTTTCATCCACCAGTACCCCCAAGTCCTTCTCCACAGGGCTGCTCTCAATCCCTTCATCCCCCAGCCTGTACTGATGCTGGGGGTTGCCCCGACTCAGGTGCAGGACCCTGCACGTGGCCTTGTTGCACCTCATGAGGTTCACATGGGCCCACTTTTCGAGCTTGTCCAGGTCCCTCTGGATGGCATCCCGTCCCTCAGGCGTGTCAACTGTACCACTCAGCTTGGTGTCGTCTGCAAACTTGCTGAGGGTGCTCTTGATCCTACAGTCTATGGCATTGATGAAGACATTAAACAGTACTGGTTCCAGTACGGATCCCTGAGGGACACCACTTGTCACTGATCTCCATCTGGACATTGAGCCATTGACCACTACCCTCTGGATGTGACCATCCGACCAATTCCTCATCCACCGACCAGTCCACCCATCAAAACCATATGTCTCCAATTTAGAGAGAAGGATGTTGTGGGGGACCGTGTCAAAGGCCTTGCAGAAGTCCCAACAGATGACATCCGTAGCTCTTCCCCTGTCCACTGATGTAGTCAGTCCATCATAGAAGGCCATTAGGTTGGTCAGGCTGGACTTGCCCTTGGTGAAGCCATGCTGGCTGTCTCAAATCACCTCCCTGTCCTTCATGTGCCTTGACACAGCTTCTCGGAGGATCTGTTCCATGATCTCCCCAGGCACAGAAGTGAGGCTGACAGGTCGGTAGTTCCCAGGGTCCTCCTTTGTACCCTTTTTAAAAATAGGTGCAATATTTCCCTTTTGCCACTCACCAGGGACTTCACCTGACTGCCATGACTTTTCAAATGTCATGGCTTGGCAACTAATCAGCCAATTCCCTCAGAACTCTGGGATGCATCTCATCAGGTCCTATAGACTTATGTATATTCAGGTTCCTAGGTGGCCACAAATAAGGCTTTCTTCTCATGGGTCTAGATGAGCTGAATAACTCATTTACGGTTGCATTACTCAAGAATGATGAAAAGGTCTCAAACAAATGCATAAAACTTTTTGGCTAATGATAAGAAACACTATATGAACTCAACAGAGAAAACAAACATACCTCAGAAAAAAGCACTATAATAACTTTACACTGAGTTGAAAAGTATTGTGCTAAATGGAGAGACTTATAGTAGTACTACAGCAAGGAGGAAAGCACTGTCTGCACCTACCCTGAAGAAAGAGGCAAGCTAGCAGCTTCATCCCTCCTAAAACAACACCAGAATTCAGAAGCAGAGTGCCTGCCAGCTGTGATACTATAGTTTCACGCTAAATTTAGGTACAGGGTAGTACTTCAGTACAGCACAAGACCAGGCAGACTATTTGCTGCTACTTCAGATTAAACCATGATACTATATTTTCTCCTACGTTTTAGCTTTATTGAATTAATGGAAGACTGGTGTTCAGAATAACTATGCATGGGCCAAGTGCAGCTCTGAGACAGCAATGCACCGCTGCACTTCCTATGAAAGCAGATTTTATTCTCAGTTCCCACAGGCTATACATAGAAGCAGAAACACCTGCAGGGTCCTGGATATAATATGGCAACCACAGCTATATACAGAATATCTTGCATTTGTCAATATTGCAGGTTTGCATTCAAATGCTTCTGTTTATTTCAGTAGCCTCCTGTGCGTAGGAGTTTTAGCAACATGCCTGCCAGAGAATTGTAAATGCTTCATGGTTTGTACACACAATGTCTTTGCTGTTAAGGCTCAGATTCAGAGAAACCTGGGTTCCAATTATGTCTTTCTGCCCAGTGTTTCCTTTGAGCTGGCTGTAGAGTTTCAGTCTTTGACCAGTATGAAAACATTAGGCAGAAAGACGGAATATAGGATGTCTGGATCTTGAGACATATTCCTTCTCAGCTACAAAAGATAATCATCCTCAGCAAGGACTACATCTTGATAAAGAAATTAGCTATGAGTTAAAACAGGCACAATAAAAAGACTGAGTATCTTCTGAAATGGATAAAGTCAGAGGGCTCTCACCCCTGTACGTCCTTATCTCATTAAGGCTAAAATGAATAAAATGCTATTATCCAACATCCCTTAGTCACACACTCTTCCTGAAAGAACCGAGGCAAAAGAACAGGTTCACCAGTCTGTTCCTATTCAGAAAAACTTTGAAAAACACAGTAACCTAAGGCTTGTGCTATGTCCCATTAATTTCAACAGCATCTAATCTCTTCTGTCTCCAATTCAGCAAACTATTTAAGCACCTCTTCAAAGGATTTGCCTGTGTTTTTGCCCAAGTTCAAAAGCATGTGAATACGTGTGGGGGGGAAACAGAGTGCTGGAGAGCTGACACCACCTTTCTTGTTCTAGCTGCTAGATCTATTATCATCCATGAATGAATAGATCTTTGCTTCTAGGTACAACAGCTATTTCCCCTCCACTGGAGCAGGCACATGTTTGTAGTTTTACCAAGAGAACAGTAAAAACACTCTCTTACCGTCAAAGAATCCCCAAGGGCTGCTATAATTTTCACATCAGCTGGCTTTAGTGAATGCACTGCAAAGGAAAGAGATGCAGCTGAACCTGGGTAGGAAATAGCTATTCTTTTTCACCACTGTATATGTGAAACATGCCATTGTGCATTCTGATGCTCAGACATGTTGTTTTTGCAAACCCAGCTGATAAAACAGGACCTCTCTCCAGCTCATCTCACATGGTTGTAGCAGCAGCATATACATATTATTCAGCATCTCAGTGGTTAACATTGCTACGGAAAAGACAGAAGAGCAAGGAGCAAATAACAGTAAGTTGCAAACAATATCCAGCACCAAGATGAAGGTAAAACAATGCAGTATTAGACAAAGCAGGAACAGCATATTAAAGCTCTAAGAAGGCAGAGAAGGACTAAGGAGAAGACTGAAGTTATTTGAAAAACTGAATACTGCTGTGTCCTGGATTAACATGCATGAAGCTGGATTTCCAGTTTCCTTCCCCAAGATTTAGGTGGTATCACTTATAGGCTATGTCAGCACACAGATTTGGATTTTATCATGAGATATTTTGAAGTTCTCCACTGGCAGTAAGTTAAGTGGAGCTACTTAGTCAGAATGTTACCTTGAGTGACAGTATGGCATTGTATCTATTAAGCAGCTGCTGAAAAACATGACATCTTTTCTAAGCAGTATTTTTCACAGTCCAGCAGTCATTTCAGCAAAAATAAAAACTCATCTTGAAGGACAGTTGAAAGTAATTCAGCCTCTTAACACAGAACAGGCAAGATTACCTGAAGTTGCAGGAGGGGAGGATGGAGACCTGTCCTCGCATAGCAGCTGGCTTCCATAATTCTAAAGGGAAGAAGAAAGTTGAATACCATTTGGCTAGGAAATACAGTCAGTAGTAAGTAGGACCTTCCTCGTAGAGGCCAGGTAGATAAACAAAAGCCTGTTTAGCATGTAATTAACCAGATAGGTCTTGGTTGCTCAATTCAATAGTCATATTCAGTATTGCTCAGATTAGAATAGCATCCTGTACTGATAACCATGCTATCTGAGCCTGTGTTCTTATAGGTGTTTCTGGATGTATTTTGCCTAACTCAGGGAATGCTTTCCTGTTCCCTGCCATGCACTCAGCCTCCCAAACCCCTTTGGCCAAAGGCTGATTTCACCCGTGGTGCAGAACATGACTCATCTGGTTACCATACAGGAGCAGAAGCAGCAGAGTAACAGTGGGATGGTGATGATGACACTTACTGGAGTTTGGTTAGGGTATGTGTAATTACTGTTCTTATATGTCCTCAGGAATGGCTCAGCCTACAAAACAAGCCAATCTGAGTCAATGCAAAGCATCAGAAGAATACATAGAGATTTCCATTCCCCAACCTTCAGTTCTCAGATGTCTGTAGACGATTAGCAACTTGATGCAAATGAATCCCAGGGATTAAAAAAAAAAAAAAAAAAAAAAAAAAAGAAATGGCACTTTCAAAATCCATACAATAAAAGCATAAACCTGGGGCACTATTTTTTACACAGCCAGAAATTACAGAATATGCGTGGGACCCTGCTGTGTGTGATTAACATGGAGCCTGTGGTCCCACTGCAAGGTAGTCCCAGTGACCTCTGTAGAGCTATGCTGACTGTTCCCATCATTGCTCTGTTTCTCCCACTGAAGCTCTGTCATTCAGTGTGGATACTTGATGGTCTTGACTAGGTAGGCCAAACACCCTTCCTTTGTGTTTCAGCCAGCTGTGATGTGTGGCTGTGAGGAAGCTTACTCCTAGGATGAGCTTGCCCTCCATCTCATGGGGGAGCGCTTATACTGCTACTGGTGGCAGTGGCACAAACTATGCAGGGAAGAGTCAGAGGCCCCTCACGGAGACAGCACTCCAGGCTCACGCAGACTCCCACCCACCTGCAGCACCTCTACGCAAACACAGATACCTTTGTAACTTACCTCACTTGGACATTTGAGAACAATCTCATCTTCTAGTTGCTGATTATCTGTCTTCTCCCCTAAGGGTTCCAGCTGTGGGAAAAAGGGAGCAGCACAGAAGAAAAGTGAATAAGTATCAGAAAGCAATGGGTAACACTGTGCTGCCAGCCACTGGAAACCACCTGTGCAGCACAGCAAGACAACTGCAGTGCACCGCACCCGTGCTGGCAGCTGCCTCCACGCACTGCTGCTTTGTGTGCTGAAGAGGCTAATTCCCATATACCATGAACGTGGCCTGATGATCAACGTGCCAGGCAGGCGTCATCTCCCTAAGAGAAGTCCAACACCCCCAGCCTTAACATACCCTGAGATTTACTGGTTTGATATGACTGGTTTAACAGTTCAGGTGACCTTTCTTCACTCTTTTCCTTTGTAAACGCATTTAAGGGTCCAGAAGAGATAGGGCTAGCTACATAGTAGCTCTGTGGGGTTTTTTTGGCTGCCAAGGGCAGGATGGAGCAGACAAGGAGCGACCAATACAACCTTTAAAAATCCTACCATGTTGTTCCACAATGCACGTGCAGCCTGGGAATGAGACTTCTGGCTGAAGTGGAAACAGTCTGGGGCAAAATATGAACTGTCTGGCAACCCTTCCTAGAGAACGAGACAGATGGTGTCACAGAGGCAGTAAATGGGCAACAAGCTGTGCCTTATCCCCTCTCTCTTCCAGTGAGATATCCCAGCTGACTTCAAACCAAAGTAGCTGCAAAGGCCTCTGAGGCCAAGAGAATTAAACTGGGCCAGAGAACGCTAGTAACTCAGAACTAAGCAGCCTTTTAAAGCTTTTTAATATAGGATTTCCAATGTAATAAGGAATACAGACCACTATGACTGGGTACAGGATACCTGGGCACAGATATTGATTGTATTCTTTATTTCCCCTGAGTTTCACACATTATAGTCTTTCGAAGCACATGGGTTTTCATACTAAAAGTCATTTACCGAAGTACTGGAAGGGACTTTGTGGTGCATGGGGGATAGAGGGCGAGTGCTCCCTGGTGAAGACTTTGAACTAAATATCTACCGCATTGTTGTAGGATTGCAGTGGAGTGGACTCAGTGCCCAAAATCGTGTCTTCAAGGTCTGTATTCCTGTTTTCCATTATCTCCAAGTTATTCCATAAGCATTTTCTGCAATTTTGGATGTTAACTTTACTGAACATAATAATTATTAGGCCAGAAAACTGCTGGTCACATTTACAGCCAAGACAACTTTGAAAAGTCAGTGGAATTGCACCAGGATTTAATGTAGGGGTGGTTTTTTTGGTTGTTTTTACCTGTGTTTTTGGCATGCTCACATTCACCAGAAATGGCTGCATAACCACTGTGAAATCATCTGAGGTGTCATACCTTCCACTCTCCACTAACTGGCGGGTCATCTCCTAAAAAGTCAAAGAAAATTTGTCACCATTCCTTCTTTTACGTTCAGCTTATTGAGTCCCTCTATCCATTTACATCTCACCCAGGGGTTCCCCCTCCCTAGTGCAGAAACCCAGGCGTGGCCGTGGTTTCAAGCTCGCGCCAGGCAGCCAACACAGCTGTCTTTTTGAGAAACGCATCCCGGGCTTCTTTGCAGAGGGGCAGCCTGGGGATGGCTGCCTGGCTGACATGGGCAGGCAACCTGCACAGTAATTAGATTTTCTGTCAAAAAGATGTTCTTCCAGAACCACCAAAGTGGTTTTGGTCTAGCGGACAGCCCATGCCCCAAGTTTGTTCCTGAATTATCATGTTCTTTGACTTAATCTGATCTCCAACAAGATAAGTGACCAAAAAACTGCTGGCTCTCTGACGTAATCTACTTTCTGTTGCTCTTTAACAATTTTTTTCCCCATCTGTTTTGTTGTTTTAGTGAATCAGAGTTGTAAAGATCTTGAGCCTACTCTCATCTCCCCCTCACCTTTTTTTTTTTTAAAATCATAACTTCAAATATGTCATTAAAATGAGTGGAAACTGTCCCTCAACCTCCAAATATTAGCCCCTCTGTGGTCCCTTGATCAACAGGAGGATGACATTAAACCTGTAACAAATGCCATGTGCCTTACCTGATACCTTCTGTTAAAGTAGACCAACTTCTTGAACTCATTGGAATTGTCCTTAGGGTTTATGACACAAGGGCACAGGAACCTGTGGGATGAGAGCATGGTGCTGAGATCTGCTCCCGTTTTTTCCCCCGTTCCCGAGCTGACAAGCTGCAGGGTTAAAAGCTTCTCTGAGAGGGATTTCTTTGAAAGGCTGCTCAATGGGAGCATTAGCTCTCACCTCTGAGTTTCTGCACAGCCCTGATTCTTCAGCAGAAACACATTTATTAGGGATAAATTCATGAAGACAAAGTGAGGAAAAGGCTCCATGCAAGCAAAAAACTGTACTGGGTGCCTATGGCAAGGTTTTGGCAGCAGGAATGACCTCTGTGAGGAGAGTCCAGGGCTGTCTGTGCCAGACACAGCTGGTTCCAGACAGCTCCAATGGACCCACTGCAGGGTACAGTTGAGCCTGTCAGCCAAGATGGTGGTCCCTCTGTTTAAGGGAGGGCAGAAAACACCAGAGAGGGAGAGGAGGAGAGAACAACAGCGGAAATGAGGAGGAGGTGCTCCATGGCAGAGCAGGCACTTCCCTGAAGGGACTACAGCCTGTGGATGAGCCCACACGGGAGCAGGCAAACATCTGAAGGACTCGTGCTAGAGCACAGCACAAGAGTGAGAAGGAAGGAGCAGCAGAGAGATACAGCTACATCCAGACCCCAACCCCCTGCGCCACCCATGCCTCACTGAAGGGACTCAGGGTACCCTGTGGCAGTAACAAGGTGGCAGGGAGAGGTGCTTGGAGTGAAGTTGAGCCTGGGAACGAGGGAGGATAGGTGCTTTAACTGTTTAACCTTTTTGTTTGTTCATTTCCCAATACCTGAATCAGTAATTAAATATTTATGCTAGTGGACAATAAATTCAATTAAGTTCCCCAAGTCAAGTCTGTTTTGCCTGCGATGGTACTTGGAAGCGATTTCCCTGTCTTTATTTTGACCCACGAGTTTTCTTGCTCACGTTCATCTTGTTTTCTCCACCGTGCTGCTGGGGTGGGGTGAATGAGTGGTTGCATGGGTGCTTGGCTACTACCTGGGGCCAACCCACCACAAACACTGTGCATAAGTACACCTGTGCAACGTGATTTGTTTCAGCAGAACTATGCAAGCATCCTTCAAGACAGAGTAACCGCAAATTCGTTCTAATCAACTGAGAGGGTCACAAGTCACAGGGCATTTCACATGAAGGATGGTAGAGCACCAAAACAGATGCCAAGATTGATGCTGGAATCTCCATCCTTAGAGAGCCATTCCAACATGAGCTATTTTAAGTTTCTGTGAATTCATGTTGGCGACCTGAAATTTTGATCCTTCTAGCACATGAATTTTTTCTTCTGGTGCTCCCCCTTCCTGGGCACACCTCTTTATCACTTGAGAAATCCAAATAAGAAAAAGGACTCCTTTTAAAAATCCAGCCATGTGATCATAGTAGAGCATCCCTGAGATCTTATTTATTAA
This sequence comes from Fregata magnificens, assembly GCA_013389945.1. Taxonomy (NCBI): domain Eukaryota; kingdom Metazoa; phylum Chordata; class Aves; order Suliformes; family Fregatidae; genus Fregata; species Fregata magnificens. The sequence continues at coordinate 19,880 of WAAD01007686.1, forward strand.
TATTTTATTATTTATTTTTTTAAAAAAATTTATTACTATTTTTTACTATTAC
>WAAD01007686.1:19957-93541 GCA_013389945.1 Fregata magnificens
TATTTTTTACTATTACTTATTATTTATACTTATTTATTTTATCTCTTAGAGAAATACCTCCTATAGAGATGCAGTTGATATGTATAAAGTGTACAGAGACCTCTACCTCCAAACTTGTCCTAACACAGAGCAACTAACAAAACAAGATCTTACTTCTACAATACATCTATGTGAAAGGCAATACAAACCTAAATTGTATTTTGAGTAGTGTTTCAGTAACATAAGCAAGGCAAAATTAGTGGAGACATAATCTCTTTTTAGGTTATTTGCTACTCTCAGGGGAAAAAAAAAAAAAAAAAAAAAAANTCCTTCAGGTCCTTCTTTAAATCAGTAGCATGGCGTTTATTACCCCACACAGGGTCTGCTTAGTACCCTGTAAACTTGGCTTGCTACCAAACAGGTAAATATTAAATTCAGCATGGCACCTGAAGTGATGGGAAAAGATTACAGGTATCTTGAGGTAATCTAATCTTAAAGGCTCCACTAACTATCCTTGTCCAATGATTAGGGTCTGGAGTTACATGTGCGCTCTAGCCAGTAACCTTTGCTAAAAAGAAAAACTACAACTGGTTATCGGAAGCACCATCACTCTGAGTTTAAAAGCTAATTTTCCACTGACAACCACCAGAGAGCCCTTGAATCAGAGCAAGAGGGTTGCATTTATGTTCCTCCTGTAAAACCACCGTCTTTCATGGGGCTCTTCAGGTGTCCACACTTCCCCTGTCAGCAGCTGCAGAGTCCCTCATGGCTGAAGGGATTGAGCAGGATGGATTCAAAGCAGACGTTTTAGCGAGGCAGCTGGGTACGGTAGACCCTGTAGTTCTCCTATGATTCTGGCCTCCAAGCTAACTCTTACAGTCCATGCTAATGGTATCCGGTATCAGCTCCTTGGCCCAAGCAGCAGGAGGAGCAATGGCTGCCTACATTCCCAGGACAAGGGTATTCTGCCTGTCTGTCCAGAAAAGCAGAGATTTGCTTTTCTGTAACCAAGCAAATCCTGCCAGGAGCAAGTCTGGAGGGACACGTTGGACCCTACCTGGGTCACCAGAAGCTCACTGAGGCGCAGACCTGCCACCTCAGTGGTGGATTCACACTGACCTGGGAGGATCGTTGAGCCATGAGGCAACAGGTAGCGTGATTAAGCACCCCAGACATCTAGTTGAGAAACTAATTAACAATAAAACTCATAATCGGCAATGAGATTACAGAGATTGGAAACTAGAGAAGCAAGAGGGAGAGTTTTAAGACTGTAGAAAGGTAAATCTGTAAATAAAGCCAGATTAAAGTGATCAACTAAGAAAACCTTGTGTCTTAATCTCTTGTCTGTCTTTGCCCAAAGAGTGCACAGCTGAGCTCTTTCTGCTCTGGCTTGGGCTCCCTTGCAGCGTAAGTGATGAGTCAGTAAAATGGCAACTCCACAAAAAGTGGTAACAGCAGGGCTCAGATATAGAGACAGTGACAGACAGACAGGTATTTCTAAATGCTGCGTTGAAATCAACGTGTAGGTACACGTGCATACACAGAGGAAGGGGTTTGATGGTCTGAAATACTAGAACCTTTTCCCTTTAAGAAAAAAAGTTTCCCGAGAAGACCATGCAGCCTTCTGTGAGCAACAGAGCTGTAACATAAATCATCTTCAAACCCCATAAGAATCTTTGGGCAGGTATTGTTTTCTGATGCATGCAGCTCCCGGAGGCTTGCTATGGAAAGCACTGTCACCAGGTTCACAAATGCCCGTGGAACCTGCCAAGAGAATAAGCAAACCCATAGCCAATGCCCAGAGTAGAGAGTGCCATTTTTGCCCCTACACAGCCACAGCAGACCTCAGGTGGCCGCCTGCTGATTCAGGCAGCTTGCATTATTTATAAACAGAGGTGTTCAAAGTACTTTCTCAATAATTAATCTCCCACATGTATAATACTAAATTACAGCCCTGCCTGCGCTGCCTAGTTCTATTTTAAATGCTGAGGGTTGGTCACTTGAAAATGACGACTTCAAAAAGGTCCAAACAAGTTGTTATAGGTCTCAGCATGGCTCAGGCACCTGCTAATTCTTTGAGTACTCTCATCTTCCTCACCCCATCTGGAATATCAAAATCTCTCTCAATGACCACAAAACCCATACTGATTTGCAGTATAATGAATGAGCAAAGCATTTTCTAGCCATTGAATAGCATATGTTTCTTCAAATTTGTTACAATACTTTTTACATTATTTGTCCGCGGCACATCACCTAGAACGAAGCACATCTTTATTCCTTCAGTAAAATACTTCTCCAGCCCTTTCTGCCTCTCACAAAGATTTTCCTGCAAGCAAGCACCTCTACATACAGCAGTGCTCTGCAGATGAAAGCGGGGAACTAAATTCTCAGTCAATAATCAGTGACTGCTTTACAAACAGAACACAATCCCCACTCCCACATACTAGAAAGGTTTGTTTTACCTCTCTGTGAAGTATGTCCAAAGCTCTTTGTAGATTGTAGGTGTAGTTTTCAGGAGAATAGCGTACCTGTTGAAGCAAGAGGGTTGAATTCTATTGTCAATCAGTTTACTCAAGCAGGCACAACAGTGACTAGCTGGAGTCTCTCACAGCAGCATTCATGTTTCTAATGCTTAGGTCAAGAGTAACAGAGCCTTAGGCAAAACTGTCCTGTGTCTGCTTGTCTTCTTTCCCACCACAGCTGTCTCACTTGCAAGATCTAGCGGCCACTGGATACCAGTGAGGGAGCAAATTCAGGGGGCATTATCAGACATCACAACATCCTCCATCCCTAGGCTTGCTCAGGCCGGTCTTAAAAGCATGGCTAACACCTCACTAACAGGGACTGCCTTTGGGAGAGATCGGTTTGTGTAAAACTAAGTTTGTTTCTGCTGTATGGAATATTAGCAACATGCCTCCCATGTGTTCCTCACCTGCCACAAATAATAAGTGGCAAAGCTTAGGCATTTATCTGGGAATGAAATCACTTTACATACTTGCTTCTCAGTGGCAAAATTTCCCTGTTCCATTTGAGTGTTTTAAACCTTCTAATTCAATTTTCTCAAGTAATCCCATTTTTATTTCTTCACTTGTGGAACTATTCAACAGTCAAATAAACTTCCCTATGAGAAATGTCTGTCTTATTTTCAGCCTTAATTGTCTTTGATTTAATTTCAAGCAGAAGTTCTTTGAGAGCCCCACTGGCCTACTCTACAAAATGAGACAGCTCAGTTCCCTTATTCATTTCCTAGATCACAGCTCACCAAGAGCATTGTGCTTGGCACTATTTATAGCTGTGCAACATAAAGGAAGTATCACTGTGATCTTTGGATGCAGACCTGCTATCTCCTCGCCACCCACACTCATGAGCAACTGCCATTTTGTGTCTGGGTCAGGAGCAGAAGGTAGGAATAGTTGATTTGCTCCTTCCTTGCTTTATAAGCATCTTATTGTGATGCTTTGTGTTTTTTCCTGATCTGAAATTAATCATGCAGAATTAAAAGTATGTGCTCTGCTGCTTGTAAGTAGGTAAGGCTCATCACTATGTGAGGAGTCTGCCACAGCCTTTCACCTCCTCTATACTCACACATACCAAAGGGTATATACAGAATGTACATATATTATAAATATACAATATATACTATGTTATATATAATGGCTTCAGCATGAGCTGTGGGTAGAACCATTCCCATAGCACTGAAACTGGTAAGAGAGCACCGAGTGACACTTAGGAGTATGACTGTGCACAAGGCAAAGAAGAGCAAAAACCCTTGACCTTTTATCTACAGGTGGTAAAGTGGCTAGATAACAGAAAGTTATCTTAGCTAATGAGGAAAAGAAGTAGCCACAATTATGTAATTTACAGGTGTTCTAAAGGTATAACTTCGTTTATCATAGCATCAGGTTGAACAACCTGAAGGTCTCAGTACAGTTACATTCCAGAGCTGCACAAATAAGTCCTACCTTATTTTGGTCTCACCCACTGAGTTCTGCCCTTTCACCCACTGCAATGCATAGAGACCTTATGCCCAGGCTGGCCCAGTTCATGCTGCAGGCAGCAGGTGACTTACTGGATTGTTGCAAAATTTGCATAGGTCATTTCCTCCTATGAAAAGTGTTATGAGCTTCCAGTCAGTCTGCAAATTTATTCTCTGCACACAGAAGGAAATGGAAAGAAAGTTATTAATAAAATAAAAAAAAGGGGGGGGACAGGGGAGCAGGCAACATACTAAACACAAATTTAACTTTTCTCAGGGTACCTGGCTATAGATCTCTAAGCATCCACAACAAAAATGAATTTGTAGTCATGACTGAAGATGTAGAAACTCCCACGATCTAAATAAGGTTTACAATATCAGTAGTACCATGCAAAATTATTTGCTTCAGAAAACTATTGCTCAAAATCCATCTGTGTGTTTTTCTTAGTAATATCTTGTGTATACCTTGAGTGACTCCTCCTGCAGTTCTAGGAATATATCTTCGTTGCAAAAATGATAGTATATGTTTTACTGTGTCATAAATAATGCAGCTATCCTGCTGGAAAACCCTGGAGGGCAATATATTTCGGTCTTGCTGTGAGACAAACTGCAAAGAATAGAGGGGCAATATTTATCTAACAATACTGGTAAAAAATTATAGCACTTTTTCCTCTGGAAGGATTTTGCAAAGAGCTAGCTAATGCAAGGCAGCTATGCTTCAGTAAACACACACCTTCTTAGCTTTGAGGAAAGGTTCAGATATGCTTAATACTGTGTAGCTGATGATGTACTGAATATCTTAATGCTTCAATTTCCGTGCAGAACGCCACTAAGAAAAGCAGCAATAGCATATCAGCCTAAAGTGGTTTAAAAACATCTATCGTCAAAGGCAGAAGGCAACATATCCCAGCTGGTAAACACACTGTTCAGTAGTTTGGTCTCAAAACGTACTTATCCAAGTTAAAAGAGGTGGAAACTTTCCTCCCACACTAAAAAGGTGTTTTAAAAAGAGAAAAAAAGCAGCTCTTAAAGATATATGACCTACATGATATATGAACATTCTTTCCAGTTAGAAAGACATTTATTAGTTAAATAAAAAATATTTATCAGTTAAATAAAAGGTATTTGCATTCATTTCTGTTGTGTGATGTTTCCAAGCTGATAAATATGAGAGAGTAGTACTTAGAAGCCTTGAATGGCTTGAATGAAAACCATCCAACCGCTTCATTGTTAGCTGCTATCCCTTTTAATCTCATTTCAGATACAGCCATCAGAGTGAACCCTTTTTTATGAGAATGTGAACCAAAAAGGAAGGTACTGCAAATATTTTTGTCAATATATATTCACCGGAGTATTTATACTAGACAGGCACACACAGTTACCTTGAAAGCTTTTGGGCTGCTTTCCAAATGCACAATTGGAAAGCCAAAATAATATCGTGTAACTTAGGTCACTGATTGCATAGCACATTTGTCAAATTACAAATAGCAAACATTCAAAGCAGTAGCTGAGGTGAAAAATATGCAAGCAATCCTCAGCCTAATATGTGTTTTACAGACCATTAATCAAATAATTCCTAACAACAAACATGTAAGTCGAAAATCAGCTGATGACTAAGTGAAAGAAGGGACTAAATTGTTTTTAAAGAAAACAAGTCCTTTCCTCACTTCACATGTTCACTCCACATGATTTGCCACTTGAAAAGCTTGCCCTCGACATCCTAGCACTTATCATCACTGCTGGCAAAAACATGTGCTTACAAGACAATTACTAGTACCACAGCAAAATCCTAGCAGAGAAAAAGTTCTGTCACCTTACAGGGCAACGTAGGTTGGGAGGGGAAGCAACAGCACTGAATTCACCCAGCACTTATGGTAAAAGTGATAAGAAGATTATAATTATCTGGATTTGATAGTAACTATCACATGCTGGTACAAATTAATTTAAGACAAAGCTATAGATTATTTTGTCCTGACTCACGCTCTGCACTGGGGAATATTACATGGTACACTGCCGTACCCACAGCTTTAATGTTTGGCACCTGCTGTTGGTCTGTTAGAAACTAATGATGCCACATAACTTTGTCTTTCTAAACAAAGATATTAATGACATATCAAACTCACAGTATCATTCTTCATTCGGTCCACCAGTCTTCTAACCTGTGCAGGAACATTCCTAAAAATAAGAGAAAAATAAAATCATAAAAGTAAAATAATAAAAATTAAAAAGGAATCCTGCATAGACAGCAAGACAAAGAGGAAAGCTGATGAATGGACATCCCTCACATAATGGCTAAAAAAACCTGGGAAAGTCCAGTTTTCATTGAATGAGAGGTATGATACCTAAAAAAGGCTATATTTTGAAACAGTGATGGGAAACAAAGTAAGACAACAATTAGCATCCAACAGGCACTTGACCACTTTGCAAACACTGCATAGTTACTCTTTTACAAACTACACAGAAAATACACTGTGCTACCACAAAATAAATGCATTTTGCTCATTCCCAACATCAGACAGATGCTATTGAAGCATCTATCACTGAAGCATTTGTGCATGTATCAATGTTACTACATGGCCTCAAGCCGCTGATGCATGTCTCATAAGAAGTGTTCCCAAGAGAAAAAGGTATGATATGAATTTCACTGAAGACCGAGCATAGTGGTGTCTAGGTAATTCCCAGCTCTGCCACAGACTGACCATAAGCAATTCATAATTTTCTCTGTCTTAGTTTCTCTACACAAACTCTTGGTCCTACTGACAAGAGGGTTTGAATATATCTCCTATAAAATGGGGATATTTTTTCTCTGCCTCACAATAGGGTTGTGAAGCTTTCCGAGTAGTGCTTGTAAAGTGCTTTGTGCTTCTTGGTTGAAAATGCTAGAGAAGGCACTGCTTTTGCTGCTAATTTATTTGACATAGATTAGAAACATTGCAAAGTCCCCATCACTTTTCTTGGCCTTCATGCTAGACATGAGCTAAAGAAAGATATTTGGGCTTGCCTATCAGCCTTATTGCACTCCTGCCAAAGTCTGGGGTTTGGGCATTTTTTAGCTAGAACTGAGTTTTAAAGAAAAACCAACTTTTGTTAAAATTAAAAGAGTTTTCTTCTTACTCTGCACGATCCCCTGCCACAGCTTGGTTGAGTGCAGCATTATCTGTAGTCTGCTTTCCAGTCCCAATGGAATACCCTATCAGGGATGGGTTGAACTCACGAAGAATGTCTGCAGAAAAAGACAGCACCCTGAAATGTTGCTTACTTCAGCAGGTAACAAATGAGGTTATAAAGATTAGACCTTAGTAAAAGACCATTAAAAAGCTTTAAGAGATACCTATCAAAAATTAACCTTTAAGTACAATAAACGCGGAGATTGGTCCCCATACAGGTATTTCCTTGCCTTCAAGATTTCTGAATTTCATGAATTCAGATATCTCATGACCTAACGTGATCATCTTGGCTAGCAATGCCATTTTGCCTGGTAAGTAAGGCTGAGTAACCCTATGCTCGGGCAGGAGACTCTCATGCCGTCAGACTCTAACTGCAGATGGGTTGGAATCAAATCCTTTAGCCTGATTTCCCCAGATGTATTAACCCCAAAGACCTAACATTCCCTTCTAGATCTTAGGTTACAAGCCAGCCTTACAAACACCCCAGATCTAAAATGCCCTGACCTCTAAAAAGCATGTAAAAATCTGATCTTGTAACATGATTCTGCTCCTGCCTAAAACAACTTTCCCATGCAGTCAAAATAGTTTCTTTAGGCTATGATCTAAGATCTTTGATTCATCTATCCCCAACACATTTTGGACAGAATTATAAGCAACAGAAGAATTCTGAAATAACCAAACCCCTAGGAATTACAAAATACACAGTTAAGTCACGCACAGCAAATTACAGCCTGGTTGTTATGCAACTTTTACTCAGCACTGGACATTGAATACAAAGGGATTGGTTCTGTCATGCTACAAATTGTAAATCTTTCTTCATGTCTTCTTTTATGATAACAGCTGTTTTAATAAACAGGTCCAGATATTTATCAAGTTTATGGAAAAAGGCACTTACTTGCTAGTGTCGTGACTGTGCTTATGTTTTCATTTCCTCCAACACTGTTAAAAAGAAAGAAGAAGAAAAAAAATGTTCCAAGATATGATGGACTTGGTAAGGCAGCTCCCCCTTATGGGGTTTCTACACATGTACACAGCACGTTCTTTGGTGGTTGTACTAAGTCAAAGTAAGCTCCTTGTGTGCATACCAATGGGGTCACGAAATCAGAGACTCTGTCATAATCATAATAATTATATTAAAAGCCCAGTACACTAGCTGCCCTTTCAATTCTCTCCCGTGTTTTAACATAAGTTCAAACCTAGCTGAAAGAAATGAGACTTTTTAAAAGCTGCCATCTTTGCTATTGCTGTCCCTATTAAAATATTTATTACTTCCATTTTTATTTAACAAATCCTTTGCATCCGTAACAACAAGTTCTAAAAGCATATATTTCACAGTGATAAGTATACTCAATACCTTTCTCCTCCATTTCACTCAGCTGGAAGAATATTACCAGACTGGTAAAATTCACCATATGTCTGTGTGCTCTTTACCCTCCTTCATGCTATAGAGAATGCTAGCATACTTTTCCCTGCAAATGTCAGTAGAATATTACTGAAGATCAAAATGTAAAAAGTTGGACTTACAACACCTCTATAGCATCCCTTTAATTTAGAATAGAGTATCCTGAAGTGCTCTAGTACCTGTTTAAACCTCTTACAGAGCTGCAGTATTTCAGATGGATAAAAAATGATGAACAGAAAATCAGCCTGAGAGGTTTGTTGTTAAATAACACAGTTGCAGAATAATAAGCGACCATGATTGCATTTCTTCAGAGTGGCTTTTTGACCTGTCTAATAAAATGCTGCATATGTAAAAGTCTGTACTGACGCGTAATTGATAAACTGTTCTGCATGATGTAAGCAATACTGGGAAAGGGTCAAGGAAATAGATACTGTGTATGAAACAGCAGCAGCAAAAAATCCCGTTCTGACTTTTTATAGACCGCTGATTTTAAATGAGACAAATGGGAGACGTGGGCCACAGTGGGGAAGAGCAGACAGGATACAGAAAGATCAGGGACAGAAATGCAGAATGCGCAAGTGGTGCAGTGCCACCGGGATCTAGAAGTCCCCTTTGCAATAGCTACAACCATGAGAGGAGAAACGGACTGTCTTAACAAGGACCCTGTTTCATCCGTGTATCTAGGCCTATTCCCGCCATGCTACATCTTACTCTAGATAGCCACTAGTTTAAATTTTTTACTTATCATGAGTGAAAGTACAACCATGTGCCTCCACGCAAAACGTAAAGTCAAATACACTCTACACAAGCCTCCATTTGTTACAAAACCCAACTATACATAGGAAGACCCAAGAAAATGGGTTCCCTCCCATTGGGAGGGAATTACTGGGACTCACCTCCAAGAAACACCTCGGTATTGAGTCACGACGTCCAGAACATCATGGGGTTTGGATGCTGCCCCATTACCTGCCTGGAAGCACAAAAGAAGAGGAGTTCACCATCAGAAAATAAGAACTGCTACAGTAACTAGTTCTCTGACTGATCCTAGTGAAAATAATTAAAGAGGATGTTAATGAAGCAAGCCACATCATCTTCCCAAAATATAACAGATCCTCGGTCTCAAGAGGATCAAGGACTGAGGGTATTTTAACTCTGCTCCAGTGAATTACCCTCTTCTGTCAACATCTTGATTAGATGAAGTGGGGAAAAAATTGGTTGAGAATGTTCAAAATATTCATATAATTCTAAATTTACATAAGGAATAAATAAGATAGCAATAGTCCTGAATGAATAATTTATCATAATGTTCCTCACATTAAAAAGTGGTATAGTGATTTTATGTCTTCCCTCCCTCAGTTTCCCCAAGAAAGTAGACTACAAGGATTTAATGTGGTAATTAGCACAGAACACATAAGAAACATGAATCATGATATGAGCAGTGAAGCAGTCATCACTAATTGGAGAATCACAGTCAGTCTAGAGGTAATGAGTTTATGTAGTTCCAGGAATAGTGTTAAAAAAAAAAATCGCAATATAAGTTACACATGACACACCTGATGATCTATTGCAAATTTACTCAAATATTTAGCTAGTATAAATGGACATGGCTTTTTAGGCTTTGGTAGTATCATAGATATATATCATATTACATATATACACACATACACACAATTAGCTGCAAAATTTGTTCTATTTACACTGCTTACTAATAGATTTGAAAGCCAATACCTTGGGAGCTGCCTAGAATCAATAAAGAAAAGCAATTGTTGAAGTCCACTCTAGCAGGCTGGTTTTGCTGCTATGCAATCTAATCTTGCAGCTCTTTCTTGTGTCGCACTCTTGTGGACTTTAAATGGGAACTGTGCCCAGACTGACTAATCAGTCAGATTAGACTCATGATCGTATTACCAGTCAGTGAAGGTGGAGTATGGAAAAGAACATGTGAAAAATGTGTTTGGCTCAATAGGGCATAACTGTATGTATTCTATTTCTCAGGATAAAAATTCAGAAATGCTTTTTCATTACTTGCTTTAACGACGGTTATCCAGTGATCTTTACTTACTGTGAGTGAATCTCCCAGGGCAGCAATCACCCGAATATCTGCTGGTTTCAAATTATGAACTAATAAATAAAAAATAAAGGTGGTGTAAGGGAAAGAGGAAAGAAAGAAAACTTCACATTGTGATGGTTATAAAAAATTTTCCTTAGAATAAGCATAAAGCATTGCAAAGACAGTATTTTAATATTCATGACAGCATCAGCTCAGAATGACAGACACTGACAGGCATCAAATCAGAAATGATTCTTGGTACTACAGCTGGGCATTAGCTACAGCGACAAGGGAGGCAGTAAGATTTCAGTCTTGCATCTGTGCTTACTCAGATTCCTTTTAACTAGTGGAAATGACTGAAAAGCAGGCCCAGCTCTGGTGCCAGCACAGGGTGGAAATTTTGGGACCATTGTGGCTTCTGAGAGAAGACAAAATCCACCCAGTGACAGTATTCCATGTGGCTTTTTGCACCCCACACTGCACTGACAAGACCCCCTATTCCATACATACACAGTTTTACCACCCCTGCAACTAAAGTACCCGACTACCTCTTGTCTTTTCCACTGTCACTTCTTTGTTTGTACATGGAAGGTGCAGTTACATAAGCTTTCACCATCCTTGAGGGAGAACTTGCACCTTGCTATACAACTACTTACGTTGTTCCAAAAAGTATCTTAAAAGCCACAGTCAATAGAGTGCACTGCTTCAAAGAAAAGTGTACCTTTCCTAACTAAACCCAGTTCCTGTTCCCCTTTTATCATCAAATGAAGTAGCTCTACAAAAAAATTGCATAGGACTGTACCTGAAACTGGAACTGTATCAGAGGGACCCTGGTCAAAACAGGGAATATTTGTTCCATAAATCCTCTCCTGCAAAGACAGACAAGGGCACGACTTCACATCAGACCCATTATACTCTGGTCATGATAAACCATTTATGTCTCAGAGCCTTAGACTAACGAATTTTCCACATACTTTGTATACATCTACCCAGCTCAGCCTGTCCTCAGGCCATGCCTACAAGTGCCCTTTGAAGGCAGACACAAGCTCAGTCTGCTCAGAAGTCGCATGGTCATATTAGTGCAGCACGGCTCTTGCCTACCAGTGGGGCCAGTTTTTTCAGGCTCTGTGCCATGCTGTGTTCAGCTATACAACATTTTGTGCGCTCATACTCCGAGTCAGGTGAGCTCGCTTCTTTTTGCAAGAAACTGTTTGAACATCCCTGGAATACCCCAGCACAAAACCGTATCTTTGTTAGCAGGCCATGAGCCTGCCTTCTCTGTGTACAGCCCTCTACGTGCAGCCAGGGATTTGCCCTCCTGGCTCTTTTGGGTTGCAGCCTACTGACGGAAGCACCCCTAAGGTCTACTGTTAGTTAAGGCTGACTGTCAGTATACCAGAGCAGACTATCACGCAAGACCCAAGGACACATGTTTGCTCCAAATCTCTCTACAGAATTCCTTAAGCAGATTAACTTGCCTAAGGAGAAGATACTTGTGCGTCTTGTCCCATTGCTCCATTTTGGTTTTTTTATTTAAGAAAAAAAACCCCCACAAACATAACACAGTGTTGCTTCTTGTCTACTACACCATAAGTACTACCAAAAATCAGAGTGGTAGGTACCATTGTCCCATGCAGAGGTCTATACACCCTGAGTAACTAAGAAAACAGATAGCGTTATATTAAAATGAGAGGAGAAATGTGTGTTGCTATTCCAATGACGTATAAGCCATTTAGAGTGCAGGTGTGGTCTAGACCCTGTGTTCTGGGGCATGAAAATGAGCATTATCACCTCCCTCTGTAGCTGCTTGGGAGCACCACATTCTGCTCAGAATCAGGGTACCATGACTGAAAAAAAAAAAAAGCACAGCTGTTTATCTGTGCACATCTAATCTGCAAATGTCTCACAAAAAAGAAAAATGAAAAATCCATTGTTCTTCAGTTTTACTATGTCATAAACAAGATGAAATCAGACCCACACAGTGGTGTCATGCTGGTCTGACGTAGTTTCCTCCACAAAAAGACTAATTGGCCCCATTTTCACTATCTTGTTATCCCAGAGAAATTAACATTGTTATCCAGATGTTTAAAAAAGGTTCTTGACAGTGAAGGCAAGACTTAGTTTAGGCTGGCTGAACACATCTACCTTAAATCACACTCTACAAAATCCACCAAGGAGAAAATGTGCTATTAAGCATCTGACTATTTAGTCAAGCAGGGAAATAAAGAGCTGGAGCTTTGTATTTAGTTTTTCCCAGGTAGCATTGTTTAATTAGGCTACAACAGACTCTCACCCACCTGCCCCACTCCCTGGAATACACTCAGTCCCTGTGATGCAGACAGTCCTACTATACCTGAGATGTTTCTTTGGTGTTTGATGTCTCCGAGGAAGACGAGTAGTTACTATTTCTACATGTGAACAAATATGGATTTTCCTGCAGAGTGAAGAGAGTATGTTTACCGATGCTAGTGGAAACACAGTCAGCTGATGTTAAAGTCTTCTGGTTATATTTTCCAAGAGAAAAAAATCTTTACAGTATTAATTTTTGAATGAACATGAACTAGTGAAGTAAACCAGGTTAGACCTGAAAATTAAGCCCTAGTATGCTCTAGGCACAGCACCACCTCTTGCCTTAAACCTCACATCAAACAAAACGTATAATTCAATTTCTTTGATGCTTTAATTGCTGTTCAGTGAAGCTTTTGGATGTCAGTAGTATTTTCTCGCTATCAAATTATTGAAGTCAGAGCTTAAATGCAAAAACATTCAAGAACCTGTTCTTTGAACCAGAGATGCTCGGACCCTGAAGATACTACTGGGCTATTGACAATTCCAGGGACTAAAATAGTTAAACCTGACAGCAGACAGAGTGAAATCACAGAAAAGCTAAATTATATAAAATACATGGATTAAATTTTATTGCTGACACAGATTTTAATACTGATAATAGACCTCTGATATCCGCAATTAGTAAATTCAGATTAGCTAGTTATATTTTGAATAAAAAAATGTCTGACACAGTAAGATGATTTAAGTAAATTTTGTCAAAAGTTCGTGTTTTCAGAGTTTCATCTTTATTTTATAAAGAGTCTGTGTCAATTAATTTTTAACAGTGCAATACCTTGGGTAAGTGCACATTCCCAAGAACTTCAGAAGACAACAACAGTTGAAAACTGGGAAATTCTGCAAACAGTAAATAAAATCTCACAGTAATAAGGAAACCTTTTTACCTGAGATGGACACCGGACCTGAAGCATTTTTGTGAAATCGTAAGGCTGCTTCTGTCCAACCGGCTCCATCTGGAAAGGGAGAGAACAGAGGACATGTACACATGGTGTGTGGGGGAGGGAAGGGAAAGCAGCAGCAACGCAAAGACTCTAGTGCCTGGAGTTTTCCATCAGGTCCATATATATATTTAAAAACTTGTTTTGCTTATGATAAATATTTATGTATAACATACCACATGTATACCCACAAAAGCAAGGAACTGAAAACAAGGCCTCTCACATGACCAGGCTGTCATCCCATCATGGTTAAAACAAGCATTCACACATTAACTCTGCCCTTGGGAATGCCGGCCCTGTAAGTGTTTTTCCCACAAGGCACTGATCTCATACCACAGTATTCAACTGCTTGCAATCAAGTCGCTATTTATCAGCTCAACCACAGTAACTGTGGAGATGCTCTAAAAGAGCATATCTTCAACCACCCTCATGATTAGTTTTCCCCCCTTACAGTACGCAGTTTAAACTTTGCTGAGATTTGCATGCCAGTTTTACTTCCCAGCTGGGCTGAGTATGAGAAAGCAAAAGGTGGGTTTCCACAGCTCTGCTGCCAGGTAACAGCTCTTTGCAGCGGTCTGTCCATCCTCCCAGGCCTCACCCACCACACATTTTTTGTCTTCTCCCAGTCTGTGAAACCACGCTTACAAACATTTGAGAAAGACACACTTGGGAGACCTTTCTTCAGCTTTCTATGGTTTATAGTTTTCATATAAAAGTATAAAGAAACTAAAGACTTCTGTGTGGGAGGAAAAGAAACTGAGTAGATTGAAACTTCAAAATAAAAATGGTATTACTGAAACTCCTTGGAAAATACAGCTTTTACTCAGATTATACACTGAAGGCTTGGGTAAGTCCACATTGCTTTGCCTCAGAAGCAGAAAGTACAAAATCCCTAATATAAATAAAAACCTAAAAATCTTCCATTTGGTGATACATTCATGTTGCATTAACTTTTTTCCTTCTGTCTTATAAGCACTATCTTTATGTACTCTGCTGCAAATTCATTTTGCAGCAAAGTCAGAAACATGGAATATAACACATTAAGGTCACACACCAATCCTTTGATGGTTGTAGCCCGTGCAACTAAAAGCTTGCTAATTTATCCCAACCTCCAGAACTGTTTCCTTATCTGCATTTTCATACATGTTGGACAACATGAAAAGGTGCACTCCAGCTCTGTACAGAGGCTTGATAATATTTATATTTGTTGGCCTTCTAACAAGATTGAGAGGGGATTGTTGTAATGAAAAATTATGGAATGATTCAAAACTCAATACTGACAGCACAAAGTGGTAAATACCACAAAAAAAAAATCACTTCATCTGTTCAGGCACCTTGCTGGGTGCTAATTAAATTGCAATCACACCCAAAGGAGTTGGCCACTGTTTTAGATTCCTCAGTGAACGTCTGCTCAGTATGCAGCAGCAGCAGCCAGAAGCAGCAGACTACAGAAGAAACAGGATTGAAGGCACTGAAAAATACAGCAATAACAGGCTTGACGTCACTGATACGTTCTGGGCAGGAACGTTATATTCTGTTTTGGTTGTTCCATCAATGAAAGTAATGGGAAAATTCAGAGAAATAGAGAAGAGATTTACAGAGCTAGATATTCTTTGAAAGAAGCATTTGAAGAAACAGAGTCTGTGGGTTTTTTGAGAGAGATAGGAATAAAAGGAATGCCCCTGAAACATGCGAAATAATGAAGCTCATAGAAAAGATACATTGGGAGTTTGTACTTTCCCATCCTCCTAGAACAAAACAAAGTAGCTATTTAATAACATTCTTAAAAGAAAATATTCTTATTCCAGCACAGAATGATCCCACAGAACATGGGACAACAGTGGTATTTCTTGGCTAGGAATGAATTTCAAACAAGTATTAGACACTTGTATGTTGTTGGGAGTTGGGTGATGAGAACAAATTTCTCCAGGAGGCAATTCATTCCAGATGGCTCAGAGACACTATTCTCCCAGCAAAGACCAACAGCTCCCATGCAACAGAGCTGCAAGGTCCTGCTCAGGAAATTGGGCACCAAGTCTGCATTGTGGTCAGCCGAAACCTCCCCTGAATTCTAGCACATCTGTCGTGCAGTCTGGTTAGCGTGCAGGTCTGCTCTGGTACTGCAGCAGTTTCTAAGTCAGCGTAAACCCCTGAACGCAGAAGAGAGGCACGGGCAGCCTCCTGCGGTGCTGTTCCCATTTCTTGTCTGGCTTCAGTTTCTCTCTCGGTTGCAGGATAGGTTTTTTTGTGGTCTTTTCTGTTACACAAAAGAATGCCAAATACAAGAGCAAGAGCTTCTTGTTTAAGTTCTTTACACACATGAAAGGAGCTTTGCCCCCAAGTACATTTCCAGAGGTAAAATTGTAGGCGTTTGCCAAAATGAATCAATCAGGCTCTCTGACATCAAAGCCGTCCAAGTAAACAACCAACCTCTCTCAGTTTTTCCTAGCTACCCAATGTCATTTTGCTGACTGTTCTCTGATGTGCTTAGCATATGAATCCCATTGCTCCTAGCTAGCTAGAAATGTTTTGGTACACTATCCAGCCATGCCTAGGATAAGTCCTTAGCACGTGCTGGCTCAGATTCTTCTCAGTCAGACTGAAGTGCAGTCCAGCTGACACTAGATTTTCAAGGTTTTGCCCTTTGGCCAATAAGCAGGTAATCATTCCAAGAAAGAGGCTGGTACCAAGCCTCAAAACAAGGGCAGCCTGGCAGACAGCAGGAGGAGGGTCCAGAGGAGGGCCACAAAAATGATCGGAGGGATGGAACATCTCTCCTATGAAGAGAGACTGAGAGAGTTGAGGTTATTCAGCCTGGAGAAGAGAAGGCTCTGGGGAGACCTTACTGCAGCCTTTCAGTACTTAAAGGCAGCTTATAAGAAAGATGGGGACAAACTTTTTAGCAGGGCCTGTTGCAATAGGACAAGGGGGAATGGTTTTAAACTAAAAGAAGGTAGATTCAGACTAGATAAGGAAGAAATTTTTCACAGTGAGGGTGGTGAAACACTGGAACAGGTTGCCCTGAGGGGTGGTAGATGCCCCATCCCTGGAAACATTCAAGGTCAAGTTGGACAGGGCTCTGAGCAACCTGATGTAGTTGAAGATGCCCCTGCTCATTGCAGGGAGGGGTTGGTCTAGATGGCCTTTAAAGGTCCCTTCCAACTCAAACTATTCTATGATTCTATGAAGCTCTCTGAATGCAGTTCTTGGGCACCTCCTCATTCTGCTGTGTTTGCTGCTCAACAAGTCATGATCCTGATTTCCTGTCAGTTCCCAATACTGCATTGTGGGTTGCACTGGTTTGTTTTTAAAACAGTCAGCATAAACCATTAGCTGGACTTCCCAGTAGAGCTAGAGTGACCTTTTCTGGGCGTGGACACCTGCCAGTGCTTTTTACGCTGAAAGCATCTTTCATATCATCTGCTTTTACATCATGGCAGAATACCATCACAGGCAGACAAGGAACCTACCCAGAGAGGTGCCTTTCTGATGATTGCCAGCTGTACTAAGAAAATTCACTAAATCAAAGGGGAGGCAGGAAAACAGAGGGGAAAAGTTGTTGTGAAGGGAATACTACCATTCCTGTAGTGTCCCTCCAAACCAGTAGCAAGATGTGATTTTGCCACACTTTGCTCTTCCTCCAGATCACCTAGACTGTCCCCTTGCTAGAGGAACTACCTTACACTGACGAAAAACACTGAAATAAAGCAAAGTTAGTATTTGTCTCCTTTATGACAATTCTCTGGTTCTAGTGGCTCCCCAGGACACTCACTGCCTGAGACTGGGTAACTGGCCCTAACACAGCCATCCTTAAAAGTACCACTTCATTTTTGCTTATAGTTTTTCACCTCTGCTGTTTCCACAAAATGCTCCTAGCAGTTAAAGTGACAAGAATAGAGTAACACACCAAAGAATGGGATGCTCAAGGACAGAGAGCAGGAGGCAAAATAAAGTTTGTGCCGAAAAGGGGGAAACATGGACAGAAAAATGAAGCAGAGGGAAAGAGGAAGGCCCTTCTGCTGGCAGAAGCTGTAAAGAAAAAAAAATATCCTCTGAAGGGACAGAAGGAATTTTTTGCAAGCTAAGTGTAGGAATTTGAGAGGGCAGGAAAGAGAAATCAGTGCTGGGTTAACTGAGTATGTTTGCATGAGTTATTAAACTTCAGAAGAGAAATCCCCTTCTACAGAGCCTGGATTTGAAGGAGGCAATGTAACTGTTTCAGAATGGGAATGATACTATCACAACTCCTTGTAAAAAAATATTCAAGATGCCTAGTATTGGCATTCTGTATAAATTGAAATCTAAAAAGCCAGACAATAAGAAGCCATAGAAAAAAAAAAAAGAGCTATAGTCTAGACTTGGAAAAAAAGGAAAGTGAAGCCCATTAGAAGCACATGAACTCTGCTAACTGCAGAATCTGGTAAAAAAGAAGGACATTACTCAAAGCTGGATGTCAGTTTCCAACTGATAAGCCCTAGCAAACATATTAGTTCAAGCTGATCTACCACCACAGTTAGATGGATCTCAGATTCTGACAAGTTTGGTTCAGTTGGACCCAAACAATTCCTGTGGGAGAGGCACAAAATGGGCTGGCAAACTGGCAGCACTTGTGGTCCCTCTCCAGACTGAAGCATTCATTTTCTGCACTAGCTGAAAGAATAGTCAGCATTTCATTTCAAAAATTTGCTGATTGAAAAACCATGCTAAGCAGATGTAAAGGGCCACTTTTCACAGCGAATTGGATGTTCGTACTTTGTGTGGCTTGCTCCCAACTAGCTTCAATATTTATAATGGTTAGTATCTGAGGACGATATGCCACCGCTTTCTAGTGTCTTACAGATCATGTTTAAGTTATGGTAATTGTGTGAGCTAGGTAAATATCTCCAACCCCATCTTGGGGACACCGAGACATGGGCAGTTAAAGTAACTCACTCAGTTTCTTAACACAGAACGGCCAGAAACAGAGAGAAGGTTTAATTTATACTTCAGGAATCTGACTTTCTGTATCTGCTTTGCTCATTTGACTAGTGAAACTAATTGCCTAGTGAGGCCAAGGCAAAACAACGATAAATAAGTCAATTTGCATCTTATCATGGCATCTATTTTATGATATAAGAACTGAGGCAGGAACTTTGACATCATCATGAAGAATATCACAGATAAAGGAGATAACTGGATGCAGCACATTGGTTCCAAGGCTAGAGCTTCAACAGCTGACCAATTTTTAATTCTTTGGCTCCTACTAACTAACTAAAGTCCTACTAACTTTAACTAAAAGATAACATCTTTTATCAGAGTGACTGTAGGATTTTTCTAGCTATATCATCTGGTTGAATAAAAGCCTCTTCCTGCAAATCCTGCTTCTTTAAATGATCAGGGCTACAACAGCATTACTACTGCCAGAATTAGCATAAAGGGAAACAAGAATGTGCCAATCTGCACGGATTTATTTCTAAATGTGGTTTATTAAAAGGCGGTTGCAGTATAGTTTTTTTTTTCCTTCATGCTTAGGATAATTTGGACGGACACAGGAATAGTAGGTGCTCTCAGATGAAAATCTTATTAACATGCGGACTGCAAAACAAGCAAAAAAAAGTAAGTCTTATCTTTAACTTAATTGGCCATTGCAGATTATTTTTAATTAAAAAAAGATTATATGTGTTATAAGAAGGTTATTAGAAAAAAAACCAGAAAGATTTGGAAGTTTCTAAGTCAGAAGGAATAGTAAAATCAACATCTTACCCAAAACCACTCATATCAGGGCATATTCAAACATAATATGCACTAAGCAGTAACATCCTACTTTGCTCTGGTGAGTCCAAAACCATGTGCCTGACTTTTTTTGTCTCCTTCATATTGAAAAGCAACTCCCATTTCTTTACTTGCCCCCATCATCAATTTTAAAATGCAAAACCTTTCAGCTGTACGTGCATCCGCTCAGTCACACATGCAAATGCTGTGTGTGGGCAGCTGAAGCATGCCGAATGAAACAGTCTCCTACAGAACTGGTCATCATATTCAGGCTTGAGTGGGTCAGAAAGTCCATGTTTCTGTCAGACACTCTCTCCCTCCCATTGGAAGGCACCATTTGTTGGCTTTCCTCAGCTGGGTAGGACATCCAGCTCTTCAGGAAGTACTAGGAGGTCCTCAAGGCTATCTATCACCTTTTCAGCATGAGCAACAGCAGCAGAAGGATGATTGTTAGGGAGGAGACAACCTTATGAGACTCATCAGTAAAGAGGGGGATGGATACAGAGCAAAGGAGACAGAAGAGTATAACTGCTATAATCTCAGGTTAGGATGAGCCTCAGTTGTCACTGTACTGCTCTGTCACAGAGGTGAGACTAGCAAAAGAAGGGTCTGTCACAGTTCACTTACTCCCTGAGACATCCCAAAGGGCTACTTTGGAAACCTTTCTAAAAACCTCTTGATAGTAAGTAGCAGCTACAGAACAGCAAGAGATTTGTCTTGGGAGCGTAGGGCATTTAGCATTATTCGAGAGCAGTCTCTCTGCAGTCATGGGATGTTTCTTTCCTATATTCTTCCTTCCCCTTCCTTCTTGCTACTGAAAGCCTGGCTAGTGTGGAGTTGCTACCAGGCATCTGTACTAAGTCCAGTAAGCAACAGTGTCTGTGGTACTGCTCACCATGTTGTTCCACAGGCCCACAGCCATGAAAGTATAATCTTCCAGAGTTTCCACTTGTGTCTTTGATGTGGTAATGAAACCATGCCTGCCCTGAAAGACAAAGCATTTCAAGCATGAGAAAACACTCAGAAGCATGAGTATGAAAAGATGAGACATTCAGCCATAAAAAGTCTCATTCTATAAAATAATATTCATATCGACAAGAATATCAGTCTCTGGTACTCTCATTAAGCCACTTATTGCTGATCTCAGTTACTGCTGGTGTGTCAAGACAGAACAGATGCTGTTCTAAGTGATTGCCATACCTACCGCTGTAAGGTTGCAGTGAAGGGACTGCACATCAGCAGGACAAGAAGCCCAGAGCAACAGCAAAGCACGATCACAATAGTGACATATAGGAGATCAGGGAAACACACAGGTGTGATCACATGAATGATTTGGAATAAACAACACTTCTTCTAGCTAACACATGCATTTAAAAAGTGGAAGCGTACAGTATTTATCTTAAGAGATTATGCTTATTTTTAAATGAAAGTGACTGTTGGAAGAGTTTGGAAGATTGCACATGCCTGCAGGTGTACCACAAATCAGAAGAAATAAAGAATCCACCTAAGATACAAGATGGCATTTAAGGCAATAACAGAGCAATTTACTAAGAGGAAAAGTAATGCCATGGAAGTTAAAAGTCTGCCATTTGCATATGGGCCAACCATCAACAAAGCAAGCCTGGCATAAGAAGACCCAGCAGCAAAGGAAGATTTTGCAACACAGCAGACCCCAACCTTCCTCGAAGACAAATTTATTCTCCCAGTCCATTTTATTCTGATACTGAGCTGAGGGGAACAATGGAATTACCACAAATTCAAGGAGCTGTTATGATGCCCAGGAACGAGACCATGACTTACCACCAACCTGTTTTACAAATAACCACCTAATGTTATGTGTTGGATTTTGATATCTTGCTCTGAGTGAACCATTATCTAGTAAGTAATATTTTCCCTCTTCATTGTCAGGTCTCAGACAACCTTGACCTTTGAACTTCCCTTTATAGACCACCTGTGGCAAAATCATGTCTGACATCCCAGGCACCCCTACCTATATTCATTCCCCACTGGCTATACCAAATACAAAATCTGGACAAAATTCCTTCCCAGGTTCCCAGACTGCATTAATCTCATTGCAGGGAGGTAACTCTGCTTTCCAACAGAGTTTACAAAACCTTTGTCTTTTTCCCCCTAGCCATTTTTAAATACCTCTTGTTACCCTCTTTTTGCCTTTGTTTCCAAACACACATGAGCATAATCAGGGATGAACGAGCTGATGACTGCAAAGATATGGAAAAATTAGTAGCACTGACAGCTTCCAGACACTCGTGACCTAATCTACAGAGGTGCCATGACTTGATTTCTCCAGGGAACACAGCATTCAGAAAACACAGGGTCTCAGACTGACACTGTTTGAAGCAAGCTCCACTCTCAGAACTCTGTGTCTGATCCCGAGGTGTGTTCTACATGTGCCTGACTACCCTTGTCTTCTGGCATTACACACAGCCTAGACAGGAAAGAGCCAACTGAATATTGCACTCAATCTCAGCAGATACAGTCCAGAAAGAATGGAGCAACTCAAGTTTACTCACTGGTCTGAGCAGCAGATTTCTTTCTTGGAGAGAAGGCTGAAGAACAACAGTGAAGTCTTCCTTTTGATCGTACCTCTCAGACTCCAGCAGTTTTTCCCAAGCATCCTGAATAGACAACCATTTAATCAGATGAGTATTATCAGGTAGAGAGTGTAATATATGTGCAATTCCTAAGGGCTTAAAGTGAGCTAAGATTATCCCCATCCTTAATAAACCACAATAATCAAATTCTGTAATCGAGAACAAAGACAGTAATTTAATGAAATCTTCTTACGCAATAATTGGAAACTCCTTGTAGCTATGAGAAAGCTGCACTGATTGACCCCATAATTTTCTTTGAAAGAGCAGCAAACTTAGCAAGGCAATGAAATGTCATGCTTATTGCCTCCCTGTCATTTTTAAAAGGAATTCCAGCACAACTGTCTTTGTCTTAACAAAAAGTTTCCCTCTTCTAAATCATGTGTCAGGTTACTGGACAAGATGGATCATTTCGCTGATGGGATATGACAAATCCTAGGCTGCCAAAAGCCATATCATCATTAGAAACTTCAGGAGATACTAAGATCACTCAGGTATAAACAGGACTTATCTCCAATGTTCCTGATGTAAGAAATGGGGTCAGGATTGCTGTGGACGTGTGGTAAAAAGGCTGTTACTCAACTTCCTCACTGCTATTCCTCCCTTAACTCCTCACTTCAGTCCAATTTGGAAAATGAATAGACATGTCTAGCAATACGAGAGCCAAGCAACACAGAAGATGCCATACCTGATAGGACCACCTCAATACATCATCATCTAACGTGGAGGATTCACCAACACAATTGCACCGATTTTTGCCTGGATTGCTGCAGAAAAGAATGAAAAACATAAAAGACATTATGAACTTTTGATAAACAAGACAGGTAGCATGAACTCTTTTAAGCCACTGACAAGCATATATTGAAGGCTAAATTGTTGCATGTATTGAGAAAGCTACATGGAACATCCTAATTTTTTATATAAACATAGAATGATATATATTTGTGTCCATAGCTTTGGATTGCTGCTTGATTTGAAAGCCTTTTCAGGTGACAAATATGCCAGACTTGGATTAGCACAGGGTCTCACAAGCTAGCAGCATGCTCATGCTGCACTAGTTCTCAAACGTTTCCCTCTCTATAGTGACATAGGAAAATTGAACACACTCCATATTGTGGAATACTTCCACAGGAACTTCTGCCTTAGTATTTGGCAACAAGACCTCCATCTAGAAATGCAGATGGAAGCTCAATGCTGCAAAAGCTTATATATGCTAAAGGATGGCCAGGCACTGTCAAGCAGCTAACCAAACTTAGCCAAATTTCTGACCTGCAAGGTGAGATGTGCATACTGCATATTTCTGCAGCTAATTGGAGAAATCAGACCTTCTCCCAAGGCTGTAGACAGGAACAGCATAAGATACGTTTAAGACCAGTCTGGTTCCAGCAAAGATATACTCGGTTGAAAATGCCTGGACGGACTGGAATCTGAGAAATTTTGTGGGGTTTGCAGATGTAAGCAATAAGTACCTGTCAGGATCAGACTCTCTCTCCTTTTCACAGAACTCTAGCTAAACGTATAAAATGGGAGTTTTCTGTTAAAGTGTTTTTATCACTGCTGGTGAGTGAAAGAAATATGAACTCAGGACCAGAATCTTACCCAAGCCTAACAGAACAACCTCATACAATGCATGAGGTGAGCTATATGCCTAAAAATGTGGTACACACACTACTTTTAGTGCGGACAATGCTTCTAGTTAGTAAGAAACTAATAAAGGAAGGAACTTTAAATCCCTATTATGTCCCAAACTTCAATGCCTAAAGTTAGGTACTGACATGGGACTAGGAGTGTCAGCCACTATTCTCCTTTTAGACACTTGAAATCTCATCTTTCGGTATGGGCTTATGTTTTTCTTTCAAAGCACAGTTCAAAATGAGGACTTGGTAGTCAAATGCTGAGGCCCTTATCTGGGGGACGATCTGGGCCTGAGGCTGAGATGAACCCAGGAGTTTACCAAACATTGAATACAAGGCTTGCAAACTGGTGGAACTGCTCAACCAGTTAAACACAACTACAAGAGCATGCTGAAAACAAGAAAGCAAATTGCCTTAAGTTGAAAAGAAAATAGAAAAATTCCTCAGAGGAAAAAAAATTAGATCTATTTAATTTTATTTTTAAGGCCTTCAATATATGGCAAGACCCACATTCCTAAATCCATCTTTCCACCTCTCATCTACCTGTCTCACATTTTTCCCCTCAGTGCCTGTGCAGGAGAAATAGGCTAGAATGCTCCATATAACCGCTTTTGACAAGGAAAGCTTCTCCTCTGCTTATACTTGTTGTTAAGCACGTGGTTATGTGGCAGCCAGACCCCTTCCTTGACTGATGGAATGTCTCCCGGGCTGTGTACATGCAAAGCTTGTGAAACACTTCAGAATGACTATATTAGTACATATGGTGTCTTATGCTATGGGCACAGGAAAAAAATTACTGTGGAGTAAGATGGAGTGTAATCTCATCAGCTGTAAAATACTCCATCATAACTGTCCATGTGTGCACTCCTACTCCATACTAAATTGGGACATAGCTACTCACACTTTTGTTACAAGGTACTCAGAAAGGGAGCTGGATGAAAGCATCTAGGCACATAGTTACCATAAGGAACTGAGAAGTTGGATGTTCTCCATCCTACCATACCCTAAGCCTGAGTAGTAGCTTTCACATAGCCTAACAATGTACTTTAAGACCAGTTATTCCTTTTGTGAACAATTGATACCTAGAGACTTAAGCTTTTAAAGAGCCTTCAGAGTTTTTGACTTGAGAATTGCAGGACATAAGTAGCACCGACTAAAGAGCTCGGGGTAGGTAGACTGTGCAGTCTTGTGACCATAATCACAGTACTGCGTCTGGCTGGGATGGAGTTAACTTTCTTCATAGCAGCCCTTATGGTGCTGTGTTTTGGATTTGTGGCTAAAACCTGTTGATAATACACCAGTGCTATGGCTGTTGCTGAATACTGCTTGTACAGTGTCGAGGCTTTCTCTTTTTCCCCACTCTGACCCACCCAGCAAGTAGGCTGGGGGTGGGCAAGAGATTGTGAGGGGGCACAGCTGGGACAGCTGACCTGAACTGGCCGAGGGGATATTCCATACCATGTGACATCATGCTGAGCAACAAAAACCTGAGGTAGAGGAAGAAGAGGGACACTTTGGCTTTCAAGGTCACGGTTGCTTGAAGACTGGCTGGACATCGCTCCACTTGTGGGAGGTGGTGAGTGAGTACCTCTGTGTAAGTTATTTTTCCCCCTGTTTCTTTCATCCCTTAAACTGCCTTTACCTCAACCCATGAGTTTTCTTGCTTTCTTTCTTCCTAGTCTCTCCCCTGTCCTGCTGGGGGGTGGTAAAGGGGGTACTGAGTGAGTGGCTGTGGCTGCAGGCCAGGGTCAATCCACCACAACCACAGCGTGCAATATTTAAACATATGCTGTCCAAGTTGGTAGGATTAAAAGCACCTACTCTTCCTGGTAAAAATATGCCTTGCATATTAAGGGCAGAAAAACTCTTCAGAAGACTACCTCAGTTATAAAGTCAATACATATACGTATCTATGTGTCTGAACACTAGCAGGAGACAGCGTCAAGAATTTAAAGGAACCTCTGTTACCTGGCATTGCTGTGATCTTGGCATGCAAGAGAGGAGGTTGTGAGTTCAGTGGAATCCACCAGATTTACGAAGGCCTTGGGAACCTACAGTGATAAAGTAAAAATTAATCATGTTATATTTGCAATTAAAGATCAGCAAGTAGTGATAATGGTAAATTACATCTACAGCTTCACATGTGTTACCTCTGGCCTGGGATTCTGCATGCATAAAATCAATGATCTAAGTCTTTGCCAATTCCATCCTGAACCCTACTCCTATGCCTGCCATCTAGAATAACATTGATCATTGTTCACAAAGTACTTGTGACCATGACTTCTTGACTGAGACCCAAGAATTCATTTCACATAACCAAAGTGGCCACCAGCCAACTAAATTGAACTCAAATGAACTAGGAACTACCATTTTTGTGGCAACATACCAATGCAAAGCTGGGGATGAAACGTCCTGTATAATAGCATAAGCACTCGTGCATCCTGCCTCACCTCTCCCCCAAGCAGAAAGCAGCTTTCCATTTACATAATGATGTTTCACTTTTACAAGTGCACGTAAACAGATTCTGGAAATAATAATGGAGAGAATCTGAAGAGAATGTGTGGGTGGAACTTCACCTGTACACAACATTTGTTGATGTCAGTCTGAGAAAAACGAGTGGTTGTGGCCTGATGCAACCGAACTGTAGCAGGTTTAGAATACCCTTTAGGCCTTCAATCCAGCAAAACAAAATTCTTGGAAGATCCTATTGAAATACTTCAGATAAACAGTTAATAGTCTGCTTTAGTAGTGATATATCTGCGCCTAGTCTACTATTCATTAGTAGACTAAGACTCAGTGCAGAGCATTTCCCAGAAACCATCCTAGATAAGCAGATAATTCTTAGCTCAGCCAGCTTGAGAATCTTTAGAAATGCTGAGATCTTAAAATGAACACAGAATAGGAAAAAAGATCCATTATACATATTTTTAATGGGCGTTTTCCCTGGTCTGCAGAAGTCACCACCAGGTAGTTAGCAGCCTGTACACTGCCTAGGTAGCCCCACACATCCAGTAATTAGGTATCAGTTATTTTCACAAACAGCTCTGCTAAACATGAATGACTTTCAGACCTAAACAGATGTACTCCATTTTTAATACAAATCACTTAAAAAAACCAAAGACTGAGTGGTACATCAGCTTGTGTTGCAAAACGAAGCAGTTACTGTCCGTCCTTTCTGTTTGCATGCATCAGCTTTTTAAAAGCATGAATAAAACTCTTATTGACAATGAAAGAAACCAGTGGATTGAAGTCAATGAGACTGGTGTTCTAAGTCACCTGAACAGTGGTACAAGCCCTAGTCCGGTAAGGGAGACTGGAAAAATCAGCAAAGGATTCAGGAATTCAAGGTTAATGAATAAATCTTACCTTTTTATACAAAAAATCCAAGACAGCTTTAAGTTTTTCCAGGTTGTCCAATATGCAGTTCTTCTGTAAATGAGATGAGAAATGCCATCAAAACTAGTAGAAAAAACACAGTTATCAATTTGCCAAAAGTCACAAACCCTGTGTATTGAGCTGTGTACTGAAGTGTTACCAACGACCACTATATTCTGGATTCAGCCGTAGCCAGCACCAAGAAAAAAAACATGGAACTAGTCTTGTAATTTAACTGCCTACAATTAGACAACTTAACGTATAAAAAAAAAAAAAGACAGGGATGGGGAAGAAAAGTATCTTTAGACTTGAAGGTGGAAAAGAGCTGTTCTACTAAGGCATCTCAGACTTGGGATCACAAATTAAGTACATGTTTATAAGTTAAAAAAAAAAGTGTGCCAGGCGCTTACATCATTGGATAGAGTCATTCCAACGTCCTGGAACCAGCTACTGCCTTGGTTCACTGTGGCAGAGAGCAGAGCTTGGGAAACTGTCTTAACCACTCCACTTGACTGCTAAACCACCTCATGAAAAGCTTACCAGCTGTGTGGAGGCACAGGAAGAGCATGGGTTTTCAGCACTAAAAAAAACTGTGATCAGTTTCCAGTCATTTTGGAAGTCCATCATCTGGGAGGGAAAAAAAAAAATTGAAAGGAATAGGATGATAAGAGACCTATTTGCTATTTTCCTTTCTCACATAAGATTTGCTATGGCTTTAAATCAGTAAGACCAAACAGTAGTCCATGACCCAACCCTGGCCACCCTGATCATTTCCATTTGACAAACCATCCAGCTTTTCCCAACAGGAGACAGCAAATGGATGGTTAGGCAGCAAATGCTGCAATTAAAGCTGAATGTACACCTATAAAAAGCTCAGGTTAGAGCCAGAAATTGCTGCTGCCATTGGAGAGTCCATTGGAGAAGATGGGCCTGCACAGCTTAGCACAGAGCTTGATGCTGCTTCTTTCCATCTCTGTTGCAGCTTGCTGATTGGGTTAATGTTCCTGAACTGCTGAGATTGGGTCACACTAGTGGGATGAAGACTGGAGCAAAAATCTGAGAGCTAGAGCCCTGCTCAGCTGTGCTATGTTTATTAGGCAGTTCTCGCCAATCCTGAAGAGCATTGGTTAGAACCACTCAGTTCCACAAAAATGTGTGCTACAAACAGTCCGATGGGCTCCCTGTAGAGCGAAGAGGCAATGAAAGAATCACCTCGGCAATTACATTTTCCCATTGTGCCAAGACCATTTTACAAAATAACATGCCTCGGGGTTAAGAATAGAAGAAAAATGAATCCGTAAAACTCCAGGATGGGATTTACAAAGCACTCAGCCATGAGTTGATTCAAGCTCTCGCCAACGGCAACTGCTGACATCAGCCAAAGCATATCTAGGTCTTTACTGTCCTTTCTGAAAATATGATCCTAAAAGACCAAGAGGAAACTGAAGAGGCAAATACGGAGAATTATTATTTTGGGTTGGCTTCTCAGAAACACTGGCACAGTTACGGAGTGTAGCTAGCAGAGGTCTCGCATCCTTAACCAATAGAAAACAAACATACTGGCTTCCCTACCAAGCTCTTCAGCCACTCTGAGAAACATAAACCAGGTGGGATACTTTCAAGAACAAAACTCTGTACTGGAAAAGTACAGAATTGATTCTTATTTACAACAGAAAGACCAAAGTCTGTTAACCTCAAGAAATGGCATTTTCTATTTTGAAGAGATTTCTGAGTGCTGTTTAAGGTATTTAATCACATTTCTCCCTTTTTCTGCTTCAACACGAAGCTCTCTGAATTGTCCTGTGCTTTAAACAAACCTGATTCTCTTTCATGAGCTTCACTATCTCTTCAGCTTGATGCAGGAGGTTTCTGAAAAGCAGAAAGGAAAAGAGAAACTATGAAGGCACCAGTAAAGGTAAAGCTTTGGCTGATTTTTACCATTAAATCAAACAACATTTGAGACTTCAAGTGGGATTAATCTTTTCTCTCCTAAATGTGTTAAGATTAGACACTTGTCTGTGCTACATAGAGAGCCTGGGGTGATTAGCTCATATTCAGGCATCTCACTTTCAGACATGTGCACTTAGATGAAAACAGCAGAAACAGCTTGGTAGGCACACCTCTAATGCTATTTGAGCCAAAAAATTTGTTTTGCAGCTATAAAGAGGGAGACCTGATGTTAAGTCAGGTGAACCAGACCCGAAAGCACACAATGGGCTTTGTTCCTCCTGCTTCTGAGAAGTGATAGTTGAGCCACAGTGGCAGGGTCTGTCCCTGGATAGTCTGTGCAGCCTCCGCCAGTACTGAACGTGTTCTGTGTCCAGTGAAGTGCTCCAGCATCAGAGGCTTCCATCCTCTGCCTTGCCAGCTGTAAATCAACTGCCCAGCCAAAAACCCCTCAGACTTACATGGCTTGACTGTCTGATGTCACTCCCTTTGTGCCAGGCGGAGGAGACTGGTGTAGGACCGAGGGATTAAAACTGCTAATGAGAGCTGAATGACATATACAGGTTAGGTGATTTCTGCATACAAGGGCCTGCTACTCTGCTGTTTCACTATAAACACAACAGAACTAAAACAGCCAGAAAACGTGAAGTCTGAGGATCTCTTGGCAGGCATGAGAGGTACGCCCAAGCCCATCTGCAGCTGTTCTTGCTGGTTTTGCTCCTCACATTCTGAAGCAGAGGTTTGACATCTGAGTTTGCCTCCAGACTCTGGTCAGAAACCTCCATCCCCATCTCTCATGTCAGCCACAAGTAGTGTAGGCAGATTTAAATACAGGCAGCTGTAGAAATGAATCTACTGGGAAGGGCTACCCAGAGACAGCTTCCTGAAGCACTGAGGAGTTGCTAGGTTTTACATCCCTTTCACAGGGAAATGGAGGTGACATTAAGACACTAGGAAGAAGATTTGGAGGGGAGGACCCTGGAGCTATCCACTACTCAACCCAGCATTTCAGCAGACCTGAAGGTTTTACTTGCAACACCCTTCAAGCAAGTCAAGGCTTCCTTCAGAGCCAGCTGGAACCAGCTGGTGGATGATGAATTCACATATGTGGTGCACCTATGGCAGCCCCAGTGGCAGCGGAAAGAGTACTGGACAGCCAAACCCACACAAGATTTCACGGGGCGAGCATGGCCAGCAAGCACACACCAGCAGGGACTGTGGCATAGGTAGTAGTAGCAGCCCCAAAATCCCTGTTGGGCATGTAAGACTCGCAGCAGTCTGCGGCACCCCTTCTTCACCGCTATTTGTCTACCCAGACAGTCTCTTTAAAGTCAGCACAGATAACCCAGCCTGGCTGTACTCATGTCCCCCAAGTACACCATCCCTCAGGCTTCCCTTACAGTGTGCTTGTGCTGCACCTGCTCTGCAGCCCAGTGTAGCCCTGGAGCTCCTGCCAGCATGCTGTTCAATCAATTTGCTCGAGTTTCAGTGTGACAGTAAGACGCACCTGCTAAAGTTTCCACGCTTACTTCAAGGAGGCTCTTTCCTGTGCTATAGAGAGGGAAGAGAAAACAGGAAGTTGCTGTTATTCCGTTTCTCAAAGAAAAACTGTGTTACAGCACAGCTTCAATTTCTTAATAGCTACACTACAGCTCAGAGCACGTATTCATGGCAGCTGCTGAAATTAAGAATGGGGCCTTTCTTTCCCCAAAACCATCATGTCATCAGCTACTGCTGAGTAAGAATGCAGTCTTAGATCTCAATTTTTTGTGTCTCTGTACACTCTGCATGCTGCAGTAATTATGCTTATGCAAACGTACAAGTAATGCAGGGACCTCTCTGTGTGCACCCACATACAACTGGACATGGATGTTTGTGCAACCATTTAAAAAAATTAATCTTTTAAAGTTTGTCTGTGCAGGGCCAGATCCTCATCTGGAATGCTATGACTCAAAAGAGCTACACTGACTTGCATCTACAAGGTTTAGCCATATGTTCACTCAGTGATTTAGAGCTGATAAGGGGGCATGAAAGAAGAAAATGGGGTAAGGCTTGTCCATGAAGCACTGGGAATTGTTCAAGCAGAGGAGAGGGTATCAGGACTCCTGGGTTCTTTCTTTGCTTTGATAAATCCCTGCTTTCTGGTCTCTAACTAGTGGATGATGATATTTACTACCTAGGATTCATCATGTAGCAATGATTCTTGATCAAGGTTATTGCAACCGTAAGGTAGTTCTATATCTTCCATAAGTACAAAGAATTTCTGTTAAATAAGCATTGGGAAGGATCCAGTGTCTCAAATTCCTTTATATTTTATATAGGCTTTCTCTTCCTCTCTAGAATACAATAATAAGAATTGCTTGGGCCTAATTCCTGCACTGTGATCCTGTATAAATTAGTATCATGACACTTATCAATGCTAACAATTCATTGTTACCTTTGGAGTAAGTCCTCATGATGTACACCAGATCCTGGTGTCTGTGAACAAGCAAGCAATAAGAATAGCATTAAGCAAAGGGTAAACTAGCTCTACATACACTGTTCCCCTACCATATTCCACTCCTGTTATAGATAGCATTGTTTGCTACATACTGTTCTCCATTGTGTTCTTGTTACTCACAGATTTAAATTATCTTCCAGAGCTTCCTTATTACGGCGTATTTTCATAGTCTGGTAATCCTTTCTTAGTTACTGCTTTCATTAATGAATTTATTACATATGGCTTAAAATAAAATTTGAGTAGTTGAACTGAAATTCAGTCAAATGAAATGCTGTTCTAAACCAAATTTCTCTGGATCTACTCCTTTTCAACAAGTGACATGGCCTGAAGTCGTTTAGATAATTTACATGGATGGCACTCAGCCAGTATGGTGTCTGTTAAAGAAACCCTTAACATAAACAGAGGAACGTCATTGATTTCAGGGTCTGAGGAGGAGACAGTGACAGAGATGTTCGCTCTAGGAAAGTAGACATTCCTTAAAAGAAGATCATTTATGTGTTTTTCTATGGCCCCATCCACAAGCAACAAAGACACTAGCACAAAAAAGACTTGCTCTAAAGGGCCCTGTGTCTGATGTGGGTGAAGCATCTTTGCATTTAGGACAATTATTTTCTTCCAAAGAGGGAGGTACTCACAAGGAGTCCAGGAGTGCTGATTTTCTAATAGAAAGCTTTCATCCGAAGGAAAAGTATGATGTTTTGACGAATACCACCTCAAATTTGAAACTTGTTTTGTGATAAGGGAGAATCTCCCTCATTTCTTCACAGCTGTAGCCCCTGCAATGGCTACCAATTTTTGCCCAACGTCAACTTCTACACTTCCTCAATGCTTGAGAATTGTGGTTAAATGCTTTTAATTGGGCCTTAAATCTATTTCAGATATTCACTTCCAACTGTTAAGATAAGTAAAGATCATCCAAATCTGACTGTATTAGAACAGGCAGGAGAACTTTACCCAGTGATTTACACATCAGAGGTACATCTTTGTGATTCTTCTAGAGCTTCTGCCTAGATAGGAAACCAGTCTTTACAGAAAACACTTCAACAGGATGGAAAATCCACTGCATTTCTCAATAGTTTGTCCTAATGATGATCACCAATGTTGTACTTTTTTCCAGTTTGAATTTTCCCAGCTGCTTCTTCCAGTTATTCGGTCTGTTATGCTCATTGTTAGGAAAATCCAAGCACTCTAATCAAATATCATGGTTCTCTGCAAGAGCACTGTGATCACATTTCCTCCTGCACGAAGTCAGCTGGCTATTTTTAGACTGAGGGTATACTGGAACACTGAACAGCAGGTATTTCCAGTCATTTTTCATCAGAAGCCTTTGATGTTTGTGGAAAGATTGAAGTCCTGAATGCCCTAACTGAGACCCCAAACTACCTCAGCAGCTCACTTCATCATCACAACGGAGGAAATGGGTCACGTTCAGCACACTTCCCGCTTGTACTTACTTTTTGCAAACTTCCTATTGCAGTGACTGTTTTAATGTCAGCTGGCCTCAGAGCATGAACTGCAGAAAAGTGAAAGACTCCAAGTTAAAGAAGAGCAGTAACCTTGAAAGAAAATTACATTCACTAGTATACTAAAACACGACAAAATTGATTAAAATGTACTGCTCATTTTGACTGGCAGTTTTAAATCAGTCAGATTTACTCAGGTGTTCAGTAAATGCTTTGGGTGCTTAGATGCACTGAAATACTCAACCATCAAGCAAGAAGAGATCATAAAACACTGCTGTGAATGATTTAAGTAATAGCAGCATCCTCAATTAGCAGCTGAAGAAACTAAGGTAGAAAAGTAATTATGAATAGAACAAAAACCTAAGGAGTTTGCAGAGCCTACCTTCACTTCATTCACATCCCACACATATGCATCCCCTCAAACAGCTGATTTCTCCCCCCGCCCATTCTCAAATAATTTTGGGAGGGAAAGCCTCTACAAGGATAATATCAAACACAAACCTGAAGATGAAGGGGTCTCAGGTAACATCACCTGCTCACATGAAAACTGGAAGCTTCTTAGAGCCTTTGACATAAAGAAATAAATATGGTTGATTGCTTAGATCTAACAAGGAAATTTGTGGAAGGAGGGGTCCTACCTATAGCCTCCATTCTCACACAGTACCAAGCTCTTACTCACATAACAGCAATTTTAAAGAACGATTACACCTCTGCTGGAAATACATGGGAACACAGATCTGGACAGCTGCATTTTCAAATCCACTCCTCCAAAAACTTGACACTTTTTGCTCAGTTTTCTTACTGATTGCCACAGAACTGGGCCTAAGCAAACAATGAAATGTGCTGAACACAACCTGTTACATCCGTTGCTGCAAACAGTGAGTGCTTAATCTGGAAGAGCTCATAAGGACAGCTACTGCACACACCTTCACATGCCAAGGGGCACCCAGAGGACACAACAAAAAGCTATGTCTCCAATATGCAACAGGAAAGGCAGAATGAACCAATTCTGGGACCTTGGCAACTGGCAAAATTCCCAGGTGATCACAGAAAGCACTAGAGAGGGGAAAAATGAGTTGCATTTGGGGCAAGGATGTGAGTGATGTTATCTACTCAGCATGAGAGACAGCTCAGTACCACTAGGAACTTAATGCCCTCCTACATCCTGACTATAGGTATGGCCCAACATCTCGTACTTTAAAGACAGATGAAAGACAAACCCCCCGGGTGACTTGGCTAGGGCTTCCCTCATCACTACAACCATCTTTGACTATCTGATCACCACTACTATGTAAAGGTGAAATCTATATTGCGACAAGGGCCACCACAGTCCCCACACACACCCTAGTCCCCAGTTGGAGGGCTTTAACGGTGCACACGCTTTGCACCATTATAGCGCGAGGAAGAGTTTAATCTTCTGTTTCTAAAAGAGCAACAGAGCATCTAGGAATAAGTGCTAACCACAATCGATCTACGTACAGGATATGCAACCTAATAACAAACGTTGCTCAGAGAAACCTCTATTTCCTGATTAGGTACTGTCATCTTGCAGCTGCAACATCACATTGCCGAGTCATTTGCTTTGCATTTATTCTTTGAAGAATTGAACAGTTTAGAGCAGCAAGCTGTATTTTTTCTTCTTCTGCCTGCCTCAGAAGAAGCAACAGCCAGAGAGGTGATGATAGGTATTGACAAAAGGAAAAAAAGATAAAGCTGTACTATACTTTACCTTTAGTTTCCCCTGTTCTTCCAGATGATCTGCATTACCTTAAAAACATTAAAGGAATGAATTGTGCTATTTTTTTACCTTAGAAAAACACTTCAGAAGACTT
This sequence comes from Fregata magnificens, assembly GCA_013389945.1. Taxonomy (NCBI): domain Eukaryota; kingdom Metazoa; phylum Chordata; class Aves; order Suliformes; family Fregatidae; genus Fregata; species Fregata magnificens. The sequence goes on from WAAD01007686.1 coordinate 54,927, forward strand.
AATATACCTAAAACCACAAAACCCTGAGAGAAGCAGCCTTCCTCCTCTGCCCTACTTTGCAAAGGTGAGGCTCATCCCAACAACCAAAAGTATTTTCTTAGTTTTTGCTATACTAGAATAAGCTTTTAGTTATTATAAGCAGGTGAGATCTGTTGAAATTAGTGGAATACAATGAAGTCATACACACAGGTGATGGACTGCTCGTAGATCTCCTCAACCAACCTCATCCTCCACAGGCCTTTTCTACCTGTTTTCCTCTTCAACACATTTCATATATTGCTGTAGTCTTATTCTGTCCAAATTTAGAGTAATTTGAACACGTACAAGGTGGAACTCCTTAGAAAGGTGCAATTCACATTAATCTACATCTTCCACAGTCAGTGAGCAACACCACACTGTTGTGAGCTTGCCATAGTAATACAGAAACAGCTGCAACTTCTTCTCTTAGTAGAGAGTGTTGACAAAGGAAATAGCCTGTGGAGCCAGAAGTCAGGCCTGTAGCTACTTCAGTAAACATTATTCTCTTTCCTTAGTATACACTTCGATTTATACACATAGATTTTTAGTTTATCCTAAAATCTCCACAAAGGTAGCCACAAAAGTCTGGGTCTGGATCCTCAGCTGCACTTCAAAACTTGCTCACAGCTGTCCCTGCTTGCCACGCTGAAGCCATCAGCACCCAGCAAGTCTCATAACGGGTCTTTCTGTGCTTAGAATAATTGTCCTTTAACATCCAGGAGCTACTTCTGGAATATTTAGTCCTACTGCGTACTTCTGCTTGTACACCGTTCTTTCTATGTCAAAGACAGAGTAAATGCAGAGCCAGCTCAGCCCAGCAGGTGAGATACACTTGGGCATAGGGGAGCTGGCAGTGCTCATGCTGCAAGGAGGTGACGTGCGTGGCACGAGCAGGGGGCTCTGCGCAGCCCCTGTGGACACGGGTACCAGTGCACACAGAGGTCAGCACGGCAGCAGAAAGCCACTACTGCTGCCCATGACCACCTCAGCCTGTCTCATGAGCCACACTACGTGACCATCTTCAATAATTGTCAGCAACTTCCATACATTTGAGGGGTTTTTTTCCCCCACTTGGGTTTCAGCCATGAGCTATTTGCAAATTTATATTATTTTTACTGTACTTGGTAGAAAGTTGAGACAGTTGATGCCTGGCTGCTGTGTGACTTTTTATTTAAAATTTGTGCTTGTTCAATCCATGTTTTTAGATGATGCTTTACTCAGGACAATAACCAGAACCCCAGCTCCGTTGTTTGAAATACTGGAGGCAAGCGCAATGACGGACTCGTCTGCATCACGCAAATCTGCTGCAGAAACTCAGTATCTTTGAGATTTTTAACACTAATTTCAACTATATTTGAGAATATATCCACAGGTTACATTGAGGGAGAAAGAGGGTCCAATCCCAGTTTCCAGGACTGGGGGAGTCTGGGGGGCAGGGCACGATCTCAATATTTCAAAGATTTAAGAATGGCTGTACTGTGTCAGACTGAAGGTCCATCTAATCTGGGATTCTGCCTCTGACAACATCCAAATGCAGATGCTTAGGGACAGAATAAGGAAAATACAGTTATACTTCCATGCTCTATCCTCCCAACTGTCTGTGCTATCGGTCTCCCTGAGCAAGCAATTACTTAATGTTAAAGAACTCCCCGAGACCTTTTTTCCATGAATTTGCCTATTTGTTTTTCTAACTCTTTCACACTTTGGGCTTCCCCCCAAGTCCCGTGGCAAAGGTGCTTCATCCTTTAATTACATGTTGGAAAAAAAGGGTACTTTCTCATTTGTTAATAACTTGATCTGTTTCTTTGTTGTTCTTGTAAAGAGTAGTCATTCCCCTGTTTCCACAAAATTTACCATTTTGTGTATGTCTTTATCATACACCTATCCATCCTTCTTCCAGGCTGAAAATTCAGTCTATTTGATCTCATGTGGAAGTTGTTTCCTAAGTCTGAGCACTCTTCCCCTTTATCCTCCTCCTAGGTTTTTCCACATCTTTTTTGAGAGGAAAAGTCTAGACAACTGTCAAGATGCGGTGAGCTACGGACCTATACACAGCAGCAGCAATGTGTTTTCTATGCTGTTCTCTCCCTGACTCCTGAAATTGTTTGTGTCTCTGACTGTTGCTAACACTGAGCTGATGTCAGACAGCTATGTTCTGTGACCAAGCAGTATCTAATTTAGAGTGCACCATAGTGTACACGTAGCTAGAGTAATTTTGTCCCATATATATTACTCTTAAGTTTTCATTCTGAGCACCCTGAATAGTTTTGCATCAGCAAGCTAGCATGCCCCCTTATCCAGATCACTTCCGAATACGTGGAGAGCGCACATCCCAATGCAGATCAATATGAGCCTGCAGGTTCACTCTCTCCTCTTCTCACAGTTTGAAAATTTGCAATCTGATTCTTCAGTCCCCAGCTTTTAACCAGGGGCCCACAAAGCTGCCCTCGCCCTTATACCATGACAGTTAGCTTCCTTAAGAGCTCTTGCTCAAAAGATTTGTGGAAATGCAAACACATCCCAGCTGAATAAGCAATCCATGGGCATGTGCCCATTGTCATGGACTTTCTTCATCAATTCCACAGGGAAGCTCCCCTGTTACAGCATATTTACTCCGAGTCAGTTCACTCTGTTCCTTATGCTGCTATCACCAATTTGCCTAGTGCAGAAGACAACATTACTGCTTTTGTACATCTACCACTGCAGTTCCCTAGATCCTCCTGAAATGGAGCCCATTATAAAAACTGGTTTCACATTTGCCATCTTCCATTCCCAACACTAATACTGATTCAAGAAATAGTTTGCACCACAGTTAATACAATGAACATGTTCATATTTCTGCTTGGCTCACTCGCTTGGGTGGATCTCACCTAATCCTGGCAGTTCTTTTACTATTTGTTATCAATTTGTTCAAGGATTTGACTGTTCCCCTGCTTGCCCCTTTGCTCAAAGGCTCTGAGTGCAAGGCCTTTTTTAAGATCTTGTGCAGAGGACACCAAAGAAAAAAGAAATTAGTTTAGTTTTTCTGTTGGGCTTCGGCTTTCTTTCATACATCAGTCAGCCCTACAGACTCCCTGTTTCAGATGTATTTGAAAAAGGATTTATAAGTTTTTTTTCCTTCAACAATGATTCATTGTTTCCCCTCAGATTCATTTTTGGCTTGGCTGATTAAATGTTAACCTCTTTAGTTTTCTTAGTTTGCTTTGGATTTATGCTTTCCATAGGATGATTTTTTTTTTTTTTTTTAACACCTGCTGCTCCCAATATTATAGTTACTCGCTTACTCTACCATTTAATAATTCTAGTTTGTATTTTTAGTTTTCTCAATGTCACACACACACAAAAAAAAAGTAAAGTATTTTTCTGACAATTTTCCCAAAATTTGGGAGAAAGATTCTACTCCTTCCTCCCTCGCTCTTATAGTTAACCTGTTTCAGGTAATAATTCTTACAGGTTGCTATCAAGCAACATTTTTTCTGGAATCAAATTTTCACAGGAACCGCAGTCACCATGCATCTTTTCCCCAAAGTTAAAAAGCTCAAATATGTTAATCTCCACTGTTTATTTTAGGAACCAAAACCTCCTAACAGTTAGTTATTTATCAGAGCACCTTATAACCCTCTGAAGATACTTATCCTCACAGCCTACTGGCAAGCTATAGCATTATTACTATTTATCATCACTTTCTTACAGGCAGAGAGCTGAAGCACAGAGCCAATAAGGCCAAAACATACATAGCATTTTTAGTCCTAGAGCACCTACAAAACTAGCATCTGGCACCAAACGTGGACTTCACAGACCCAGTATAGGGAACAGAGACTCCTCCCTACCCTGAAATTTGCAGAAATCTGAACAACAATGCCCTGAGTGCCAGGATGCTGCCTAACCCATTCACACAATCTTCTACCACTGAAAAGAAGATGATCATAGATATGAATTCAGAGAAAACCTCTGTCCCTTGCTTGAAATTCTACACGATTTTGGGACAGATCTCACTGTTAGAGTAATTATTTGATGATGTTTTTCTCATCAGAAAGCCTTAGTGCCTCCTTAAGATGCAGTTCATCCCCAGAACAGTGCAAACCAATGCATGTATCTTTATCGAAAATGATCAAACATACCCAAAATTACATGCAAGATCACAGTTTTACTCACAAATTTTCTTCATCCTGCTTCTAAGACTCCTGCTATACACCCACCTTGCAGCAACTAAAAATATAGGTTCCTAAATTCTGTGTAACTCAAATTTTCAAAAGGCCTTTCAAAACTTACCTTCTGAGGAGAGCAACCAAAGGAACAACAAGCCTAACAATAGCTTCATGATAAGCGCCTCTATGAATTGATAATCCTGGAGTGCTCTCTGTTAGACGTTAAGGCTGTGAAGAAAGAAATTCTCTTCTTTTTCCTCCTTTATATTTTAACAAGTTGATAACTCAGCAGCCATAAAATTTATTAGCCTCTTTACCTTTGGAAAGCAAAGCGACAATGGTATCTTATTTCAAAAACACGTGCAACTCCAGTTTATAAATTACCCCATCCAAGGGTCAAAGGAATACAGAAGCAGCCCAGCTTCTCTCACTTGTTCAGAGACAGCTAGCCACTTTTCAGGGGAACTCTCGGCAAATATGAGGATCTAGATCACGTGAGTCAGCTTCCAGCAGGGTCAAGGCTCTTCCAGGCAATACATAACACATTAATTTGGCATTAGTCTGTCTCTAACAGGCAGGGAAGGAGCCTCTGTTCCTGAGGCAACAAGGGCAACCGAACCCTATGTAACAGCCCATATCCACCCAAAGAGGAAGGTTGTGCTCTTCCTCTTGTCTTCCCTGCCTCTGCTCCTTCCTTGCCTTCAACCAGCCTCATGCTGTGCCTGTCTCTCTTCTACTAGCTCCAGAACCACCAGCTCCTTCCCCAAGCTGATTTGACTCACTGAAACTCCAAAAACCTAAGTTTAATTGTCTGCCAGAGGGGTGTGAAGAACATCAGACACAGCACAGAAGAGCACAGGAGGGTCATGATCTGAGTGAGGAGAGCGAGCTGTGGTGTAGGGCAGCGCAGCTCTGCCTTGTGCTGTGAAACCCTGTCCTGAAGTGAGACAATGTAAGGGATGTGTCACCTGAGACCATAGAGTCCCTTGACAGTGAGAGAAGAGGCAGAGAGGCGCTGAGGGAAGTAATGCAAACCCTTGAGTACCACCAGTCCTGGCACCAGGCATGTTAAAGACCACCTCTATGGCTTCAGCCCATGGGATGTAGGCAGTTCTCCTGGAGAATTTTCCTTCACTGGGGTATGCCTCACTGGTATTTGCCAAGACAGAGCACTGGTGGACAAGCAGGATCAGCAACTCTGCCCTCATTCTGCCGAGGTCTCCAAAACCCTTGCTATGATGCCATGGCAGTACCCTGGTCACTTCTGCAGATGCAAAGAGCATACAGAAATGTTAGTTAGACTGTGCTACTACACTCCTCAGCAAGACCCCGCTATGTCTCAATTACACTGTCAGGATCAAAACTCTGAAGAGCAGCTTGCTGTCCTCGCAGAAAACACCAGAGTGGCCTCTGATCTCTTCCGAGCCCATTGACACCCAGATAGAGCTCCTACATGAATAATGGGAGACTGCTTAAGTAAATAACTTTAAATGCTTAAATAAGCCACTGACACACCCATCTCAGGCAGTCTAACCCATCCTCCCAAGGGCTGGTTTTTTCGGCTTTCTGTTGTTTCATGACTGAAGTGTGACATTCTTTGAAGGAACCTGTTGGAGGTAGATCTTATGCCCACTTCACTTTCCAAAAAACAGGAATGTAATATTAATTCTGAACATGAACAGCTATTGTTTAGAGCGACATGCAAGGAGGAATCTGCATAGACAGGAAAACATTCCTCCATCCCCTGAGTCTCCAACTTCACCCCAGCACAAACATACCATAGACCTCACCAGCACAAGGGGCTACTCACCTCAGACACAGCAGCATGTTCAAGTCTGAGAGGGACGAGCACACTCTACTTCGGGGTCTTACAACCTGAAACACCATTTGACACCCAGGCTCTTTTGACCAGTAAGGTAAAGAAAAATTAGAATCTTACTCACTGTCAGGGCACCACACCAGCCAACGGCTCCACTGCCTGGGCTGAGCTGAAATGGAGCTCCCAGGCACATGGGCAGGATGAGGGAGGTCCCAGGTGAGGCTGATCAGGGCCATTATCACCTGTCAGTCAAGGTGGCATTGCACAGTCTTAGCACGGATGGGAGCTATCTTTGGTGAGTTTTGTCATTACATACAAGGGTTTGTGGCTGCTTTGCTCCTCAACAGAAAGCTCTCATTATCAACCAGTCTGAGAAACAGACTTCTTAATGAGCTGGAAGTGTTTAAAATCCCAGAAAGTGTCTTCCTCATTGTTCACCAGCAAAACACAGAAAGGAAGATAGCATTAATTCATACATTTGCCATAAACCACAGCTCCAAGAGTAAGAGTTTAGCCTTTAGACACTGTGATGGGCTGCAGAAGGGAAACAGCGCTAACTGAAAGGCTTGTAAATCTTCTGTAAACACTCCTTCCCACCACCCAAGCATCAAAATAGCTCCTAGATTGAACAGCAAATAGCAAGTGGCAGCAAAGATCAAAGAAGTTTGCAAAAGGGAGAAGAGAGAATTTTCTCTTGGATGTAGAAGGTGTCAGAGACAAATTACAGCTTTTGCATTACTGCAAGGGCAAAGCTAGATGCAGCTACAGAAGGCACGGAGAGCTCCAGACCATGAGCCAACCCTCAGCTGATGGTATTTAGGAATACCCTAGGGAACCGCAGCCATGTAGCTAATTACCTAATGATCAAGACAGAACATCTTGTGTCTTCCCTAAAGTGCCTGCTGCTGCTCAGGTGGGACAAGGAGCTAGCTGAACCTCGTAGCTAATCCTGCCTGAATTGTGTGAGTCTTCTTGTCACCTGCCGTGGACAGAGAAGGCTCATAACACAACTGGCACAGAAGAGCTTTGCATAGGAGTTGGTGGTGAAGACCAGAAGTTTTGTGCCTTGGTACGTTCTCAAGCAAAGGGACCTGTTTCACATGTCTAGGCCCAACAGTGCAAAACACCACAAAAACAACAGTCAGGTCCCAATTACAGCTTTAAAGTAAGAAACACCCAAACAGATACTCAAATATATGCACTAAAACATATTAGCCAAGCTTCTTGACCCATTGCTACATTTTTAAGTGGCTTATAATATATCCAGAGCTTTACCTCTCATACCTGGTATGGGAGCTATAGCTGGGAAAGCCGAGGGATTTTTCCACCTTAAGTTTTTCCTTATCTGCTCACTTAAACAGAGCTCTTTCCTGCATTCCTTTTACTTATACAGAATATTGAAAACCAGAAACTCTGACAACCTATCTAGGTCCTCACCTGTAGGACCGGTGTTTTAAAATACAAATAATGAATCTATGGCTGCACATTAAAAGAAAAAAAAAACAAAAGAGACACAAAAAATCATAGCACTCAACGACTCATAATTAAACCCAAGATGTTTGTCACCATAAGCACAACCTTTTACTAAGTTAGGGAAGTAGCTTGCTCTGCTGTTAACAAGCAGAGGCCACACATCAGAGGATAATGTAATTGCATCCACAAAACTATCATATTACACCAGCATAGCAGAGGACTTGTTGTGGAAATACAAAGCAGGCTGATTCTCCCTTTCATTTGAAGATACAGCCTGTCTGCGACTTGTCAGTGCTTCAGCTAATCCTACTGCCTAGGCAAGGCCTTAGATCTTGAATATTATATTTAGGAAGCATATCCCTGAGTTGTTCCATCTACGAGACCCCCATCCGTAATGGGTAGAACAGGATAGTGCTGTGAAATCGTTAGGAGTGAATCATATCCAACAGTGAGACATTTCACGTTTCCTCATGATGTTGCGCCATTGCCTCCCGTTGCTGCGCTTCACATTGCTGGCAAATTTAGTGCGCACGCTGGACCTAAACAGCAGATCTTCCTCCACAGGAGAGTTCAGGCATGCAGCGGAGGGTGAAGAGATGAAGTGAGGCCAAGGGCAGCCAGGGACATGAATCACAGGGCTGCAATTCTGCAGCAGCAGGCAGGAGAGCTGCACAGCTTAAAGGAGGCTGCTTCCACCTGCTGGAGAGAATGCAAATACTCAAAGGAAAAGAAGAAACCAAACGTTAATTTAGCCATTTGAGGCTGGAGTTGGAAAGCACAGCTCTGCGTATGGTCAGGTTACTGAAAGTGGGTAAAAGGCCTTGGTGCCCTCCTTAAAAAAAACCCCAAGCTTCTGGAATTGCAGACAAGGAGAATCTAACTTGTTTCTAAAATGGCTTTCAAAAAGAAATACCTGTAAAAACAAATGCAAACACAAAGCCTCAAACACACTTCTTCTTAAATTTTTCTAAGCTCAGCACGTGACTGGAGCACAGAACTCTTCACTTGGATATTTGGGATTGGCAGAGCTGCTACAGAGACTTGAGCTGTGGTGATAAATATGTAAATAAGCAAGGTCACCACTGAAGTTATACCCGTGTTTTGGCTGAGCTATGAAGCAGCAGCCTCCTGCAAACACCCAGCAGTAGCTGAAGGCAGCAGTATTACGATGAAACCTCAGCTCCAACATTAATAAGTGAATGAAACTCAACATTTCTTCCTTGTGCCTGCAGGAGGGCACAACCTCCCACACAGATTGCTTGATTGCTTGGCAAGGGCACAAGCCCTTTAGCCACTGACCTGAAGCTGGCACCAAAGTAAAGCACAAAGCCTGTCTCCACAGACTGTGCTCGGTGCTGCCGGGGGGCTGGTGGTACCCCAGCCTGCCTTTACAGCTTGTACAGCTGGCACAGGTCCTTCATGCCCCATCACCTGTCACAAAAACGTGGTGTACCCTCACAGCAAAAGCTGGAGCTGCTCCTCACTGCCTTTTCTAGCAGCTTCCCGGCCTTTGATGTAGGCGAGCTGCAGATCGTGCCATAGGCTGAAATCCCCCTTGCTCCACAGGGGCAGGAGCCCCGGGGCTGTGGGAAGGAAGCGGGGGGTCCTCCTGCTAGTCGTTGCCCTTCTGTAGGCCAGCTGAGCACTCTGAACACTCAGAGAACAGCAGAAGTCAAGATTTAAAGATCCTCTGCTAAAGATTCTTTACTGACTTTTCTGTAGCCTGAGGATTTGTTTGAGTCTGTAAGCAACAAGAAGCTGGGGACCAGATACTTCCCATGGCCTCATCTTCAGCTGGCCCCTCAGTTATCAGATCAGGAGATAACGCTCATTTCTGGAGAGCCCTGTTTACAGCCACAGTCTTGGGAGAGTCTGCCAGCGCTACCACAGCCTTGAGAGAGCGGCACTGGCAGGAAGGCAGATAGCAGAGGGAAGCAGTCTGTCTGCTTCTGATAGGCAGTGATGGCGTTTTAGAGTAGGGACCAGAAAATGTATGCTCTCTTCCTGTGAGTCTCTGGGTGAGTTCACTGGTGCTCACATCCAAAGAAGTACCCAATTCTGAAAGATTTGCATGGAATCAGGCACCTAAATAAATACCTCTGTGAATTGAAGCCCAAGTGTCAAAGCACTGTGGTTCTCTGTCAAATGGAAACACTAGTATTCCCTTTCTCCCATTCTTTTCCATTAAGTTATAAAACTCCCAAAGCAGTGCCAGCTTTTTGCTGTTTGTATTCACACCACAAAGGGGCCCTGTTCTCAGCCAGCACTGTAATTGCAGCAACCGTGTGGGAAGCTCCTGACTCTCCTGTGCTCTCTGAAGCTCTTCCCACATGAAGGTACAACACACAGACTCTGTGGGGTCAGCCTGTCTAGGTGCCATGGTGTCCCAGACTTGCTAGTCCACCTACCCACACCCCAAAACCCCTCTGTTTACCCAACTCCCCCGCAGAAGTTTGTTTCTCAGCCTGCCTCTACATGTCAGAAAACGTATCCCTTTGACCTCAGTGAGCCAGCCCCAGCTGTGCTGTGTTCCTTTTGCATCATTAATACTTGTGCTGCCCTTGAAAAAGAGAAGACTACCAAGCGGTAGCATAGTGGATGAGATGGAGAGAAGGGGTAAGGATGCTTTTCCTCATAAGGGATGAGGCCGTTTGACTCTTCAGTTGCACCAAACACTTACAGACCTTTACGCTCCAAGGTCCTCAAGGTTGATCAGTTTTCATCCATATCCAGCAGAAGCACCTGGAGCCAGGAGCTTATGGCTCAGCATGCTCCCTCTACATACTTTACACACCGCAAATTGTGGCAAACACGTCCTCCCACCGTAGTGTTCACCATCTAGGCAATGCTCTGAGCTGCTCTCACCTGTTTTGTGGCTAAAAGAGCCAAACACGGGCTGTCCAGGTGCTCTGTGTCTTCTTGCTCACCAGTTCTTTCACCCGGTGAGTGGAACCGCATTGGGGCAAGCCTGAAGGTAATAGATTCAGTGCTTAGAGAAGTGGGTGAAAAGGCCTTTGCACACAGGCACACTTTTTTACTAAGGGACCATGCAAGGGCAAGCAGCTAAAGCCTTCACTAACTTTACAGAAGCTAAATTTCCTTTTGTGAGGCAAAGAAATCACAGGGGAACAATGAGCAAACACCATCAAGTCAATCTTAAACCCAAAGTCATGCACACCTCCGCACTCCAGAAAGGGGAGCGGCTAACTGGGCATAAAATAAACAGGAGGGGTGAGCATACAGAAACTGTAGCAGCCAGACTGAACTAGAAATATTTACAGTGCAGGGTGGAAAGGAATATCACTGCTCTGCCTGGAGCACATGGCCAGTTGGCCTGAATGACAATTTGCCTTTGGAGGGTCACGCTTGCTTTTCCCAACTGTAACTTTCACAGTTGCCACCAGAGGACACCAAATTCCTACATTTTCACTCCTGAACACAACGTGTATCCGGACCCTTCGGCTGGGAGGGGGGAAAAATGTAATAGCTGTGGAGCTAGAGCTCCAGTCCTTAGGAAGGGAAGCCCAGACCAGGGGATTCTTGATGAGACCTGTGGTTGTCCAGGTGTACGACCACAGAACAGTGGCTCCGTCTCCTCTCTTACAGTCAGAAGCCGATTTCAAGCTTGCATATTTTCAGGAACTGCACGCTTTGAAGACCCATAATAATACAGAAAATATCAGTGATTCAAACCAACGCTAGATGATCGGAGACCAAAAGCCACTGCCAGCTGAACAGATGCTCTTACTCCATATTTCCATTGAAAGAGCCTTCCAAAATTCACAGCTTTACCAGGCTTCATCCTGACATTTCAGCTGAATATTGCAAGAATGCCATCAAGTGCTAGAGGCCTTTGTTTTTAAGACAGAAAGGCTGGGCTCTGGAACCAGCTATGGGTGCAGGCATGGGCCTGTGCATAGGATTTTCTGAACAATTAATCTGCACATTATTATTTCAAGTGATCTCAATAAATTGCAAAAGCTGCTCAGAATCAACTGGATAAAATTCAATAAAAACACAGCAAAGTACTATGAATGGGAAGGAGAAATTAAGTGCACAAATGAACGACTTGGAATAATTGGTTAAGCAGCAGTACTACACAAAAGGATCTGGAGGAATTAGAGTGGATCAAATAATGAGTCAACGGTATGCTGCTGTTGCAACAAAACCAAACATTTCTTTTGGGATATGTTAATGGAGTGCCATAAGTATGTCACAGAAGGTCATTATTATGCTTTATCCCAAAAGAGTGCTCACTGATGCTAAACGTTGTGCCAAATTTGGGGCACCAGCGCTTTCAGAAAGATGGACTTTAAAGCAGACCAGCCAGCCCAACAGGAAGCTTAAGAAACCCTGAGGAAAGCTGGATGGACTGGGGGAGCTTTTTCCAGGTGAGAGGAGGAGAGTGAGGACAGCCGCCCCAAGCGCAGGGGGCTGTTCTAGCCAGCAGCAATTCTGCATCTGTTTTCCCTGGCAGCTCGGAAGAAAGATACGCAAAGGGGTCCCAGATCGGTGTGGGACAAAGACAGACACCAAACCCAGGGCTAGTTTGGGTTTCATCTCAACAGGTATCTCTGTTTTTCTTAGTAAGAGGGAAGGCATGCAGGTGGGGGATGGGAGGGGTCACGAGTTTTGATGTGACTGTCAGTGACAACCTGGAAACTTGCTTTCAGGTGAGGAATGGTCCTTTTAACACAACAAAGTGGCACACCCAGGAGTGCATACACAGACCACACCTACTGGAGCCAGCTTCCACAGGGTTGTTTGTACAGCAAGCAAAGGAGAAAATAAAGATTGGAGATGGAGCTTCCTTTTTGCCCATTCCTCCCCCCGGTCAACCTGACCTTATGAGCAGTATGGCAAGGCTGTTCACATATTACTGCTTTCTGCGGCTCCTGGGGACCTTCATGGTCCGGCTAGTCTCACAGCTGCTGTTAGATTCCCGCCCCTTAGACCTGGTTTCCACCAAGCACATAAACAAATTTGGGCACGTCTCCATTCAGCGAAGACCTTAAGCACATGCTTAAATTTAAGCATGAACTTCAAACAAAGTGTGTGTTCAACGACTTCTGCAAACAAGGCCTTAACCTTAAAAAGCGTAGATAAAACAACTTTTCGCTCCAGCTAGGTTCAAACACTTTCCTCAGACTACTTCAAGTCGAGTCTACCACCTCTCTGACACTGAAATAGATGCCTTGCATAAGAAGACTCTCTTGCTTCCTCCCTGCTGTAACTCATCAGCTCTTCCCTGCTCCGGGGCACGTATCTCTAAGGACAGATGAGATCTATTCCTGTTTGTTACTATGCAGAGCTAGATCTCAGCAGCAGCGATAAAGGCCCTTGCACATCCTAGCTTGCTTTCTGATACTTCCCTTTTCTCTGGAATTCATACTCCTCACCCGCCCTCGCTCCCTTCCCCCTTCCCTGTTTGCTCATACTTCTGGAAAGATGACTGAAGGCTAACTAATGAGTAAGACGCTGCTGCACGTCATCGCCTGTCTGCTGCAAGAAGGGGTGAACAAGTTCGTTTGTCCACAGGTTAAAGTGAGGTTGCCATCCAAACACAGAGCATGTAATTGGGAGACCAAGCAGTGGGAAACCTGCCCTCTCTTCTCTCTCGTCTGGAGCGTTTAATTTCTCTTGTTTTCTTCATTGCGTACACCACTTTATGCCTGCACAGCATCTTTCAAGCAAGGATCTCAAAGGGCTTCACAGACCTTAATTAAACCTCATAAATCCCTAATTGATAGATGAAAATTCTGAGTCACAAAAAAAGGTGAAGTGATGTGCTCATGGTGAAGCAGTGAGTCAGTTGCAGAGCTTGGAGCAGGGCTGTGGTGATCCCAGTCCGGTACTCAGCATCTTCCCCACTCACCAGGCTTTATGGAAGACATAGGTCTGCTTGGAGAGCGAGTTCAACAGCGGCCTGACGCAGCGCCCAGCGGCCGTTCAGTCACTGGCGGGGAACAAGCACCAATGGCGTTTGGTACTGCAGCACCCAGAACCAGCTAAGAGTGGAGGCCAGGTTGCAGGAGTACCGTATAAACCGGGAAGAGCCCCAACCACCCCACTCCCCGCTGGCTGTGACCCCAAAGCCTGCCCGGGGCCCGGGGCCCGGTTAATGGCCGTTTCCAAATCCCCAGGCAGCAGCCATGGCACAAGGCCAGTCCCTTCGCCCTCCCAAAATGGTGGCCTGGCAGGGGGAGGGTCTTCATGCCCTGATAAATGCCTGTAAGAGCAATGTCGGAGCCGGCTTCAGGCTGCTGCGAGGGCCCACCACGGACCCGCGGGGGCACAGTGCAGCCTGCGCCCGGGGGACCCGGCCCACGCGCCCGAGCCACCTCCTGGCTGTCGGATGGCCCTGGGCAAGTGCCTTTTCTCCTCCGTTTCCCTCCCCAGCCTTTGTTTTCATGTCCGTAGCGTGCAGGCTCGGCAGGGCAGGGACCCTCCCGGCTGGGCGTTTGCACGGTGCGGCCCTGGTCAGACCTGGCCGGGCTGGCAGGACGGCACTGCCCTGCCCGCCCGGTCCTGCTGCCCGTCCCGCCTCGGTGCCGGGGAGCCGGTCCCTCTCGGTGGACATCGTCACAGGCTGCTTTCCAATTATAGCATTTCAGGACTGCAACCGTGTTTAATTGTCGGAGTTTTATAAACACTAAACGGTCTTGGCTGACGCCCGAGTTAATGATCCCCTGCAGAAGCGACTTTGGCCAGCCATCTCCCAGCCGGGCCCTCGCCACGCCCGCCAGAAAGGGTCAATTAAAAAAAGACAGGAGAGGATAAAAACGCAGAAACGCGACTTAAAAGATGATGCTGCATCTGAGGAAATGACACATAACTCCCTCAGCTGCTGCTGAGCTGGGCTTTCCTGAAGGCACCAAACAGCAGCGGCTCTGCTCCTCAAACCCACCTGCCTGCAGCGGGCAGCGCCGGGCAGCGTGAGCTGCCCACACCTGAGCATCCCTTCCCACCGTCCCAGTGACTGCCCAGAGGAGGGTTCGACGACGGCAGAGGACCTGTAGCAGGACAAGCAGTTTGATTCACCAACCATGTCAAACCTATGTTTCCTTCAGGTTTTTCCCCCTGTTAATACCAACAAAGAAAAAAACCCAACGCAACCCACCTCAAAAATGCAAACAGAATGAAAAACCCCACAAGAGTTAATAGCCAAGGCTTTTATGTTAATGCAAGAGTCGCTGACAGCATCAAAACAAAGGAGAAATCTCTGGGTCAAATTTGCAACTGATGTAAATAAGCCTATTGAGTTTCAGTGAAGAGTACTGACTTTCATACAGTATGTATATATGTACATACGCTCCCCTGAGCCCCCACTGCTAATGCATCCCAGCTCAGTGGCATGAATGACACTGGAAGGGGAGCAGATGACACTCTGGTATCATTTGTACCTATGCACCACCAAAGCTTGGCATTTCTATTTCAGAAAAAAAAAAAACAAACCAACCCCAAACTGGGCGAGCGCACAGCTGCAAGGCGGCCTGGGTAATTGTGCAATGCTGGGAACTCTTAGGTAGTTAATAATTATACTCAACCTTCGGTCTAGTTCCTAACAACACCCCTAGGCGTGTCGCTCTTACAGAATAAGGGCACACGCCCTGCTGTGTCTCCTTGCTTAACAGGAACACAAAGTACAGTAGTAGGAGGTGTTTCCTTGAACTCTGAACAATTGGACATTTAAGGATTAATTACTGTTAAGGAGCTTTGGACTGGCAAACACACTAACTCAGCTCTTGGCTGCGTCTCCCAGCCAAGTTCTCTCAGTCATCCTAATTAGACATTCTGATACCATCTTTAATTATATGATCTCACATGCTATTTTTTTTTCCCTTCTTTTTTTTATTTTCTTCTTATACTGAACCCGTGTCTTGTGCAGCACGCCGAGCGGGCAGAGCACGGAGGGCTGAACCAGCAGTGAGGAAGGCGCCCAGCCGGGCGTCGCTCCCCCCCGACTCGCTTGGTGCAGCAGCAAGACCACGCACCGTTGGGACCCAAGGCAGTTGGGACCCGAGGTCCCCACGCTGCTGAAGGCACCTCGGGTCTTTCACAAGAGGGAGAAAAGCGTCGAGCCTGCCACAGCTCCCTCGCTGCTGTGGGCAAGACAGGACGTATACTGTATTTGTCAGTATTGACTGCAGCCTGGCTGGAAAAATCCTGCGCCGAGCGGCGTCCCGCGCCAGCCGCAATGAGTGCGTGTGTGTGCACATGTATATACACACGCGCTCTCCTGTACACACCTTGATCTTGTTGAAACAACAGGAGGAGCATAGTGTGTGTTATTAATGTTTTTCACCTTTGTAAACACTGTATCGCTGGGGCGACGCTCCTGCGTCCCGACTTGCAGCACCCAGCGGTGCTGCGGGCCTGGCACCCTCCCATCCCCCTTGCCCCAGCACCTGCCAAAAGCTGATGAAGCTGCTTTGCGTTCAAGCTGGTTCTGTTGGTCTGCAACATCCTTCCTAGGAAGGGGCCTGGCTACGTCCGAGGGTCACTAACCTGACATCACCTTGGCTTCTGTGCATCGCCATTTGCTGCCCACCCTCCTGCAGCTCCCCCTTCCCCCAGATGCAAGGAGGGAAGTTTTGGGTGGCATGCTTTCAACTGAAACGCTGCTCTGCTGAGCTGGAAACTCAGTATACCCTGAGGTCAGCCGAGGTTCACTAAGCTGAGGAACTCCTTAAATGGTATAGTCTGAAAAGCCGGCTCCCTTCGTCTTTGTGAGCAGCGCGGGGATAGATGGGCGAGTTCTCAATGGGACCCTTTTCTAAATGCTGGACCCCCAACCTTGCGTGAATGTCAGGGCAAAGAGGCAGCCGCAGCCTCCCTGCTTTCCCCAGCGCCAGCCTGCTCCCTGGAAATGGCTCCAAGATCCACCCCTGCCTCTACCTGCCAGCAGAACTGGTTGGCCTCAGCAGGGAGGGTGCACGGCACCCGTGCCCGCACCGCACTCCTGGGGCTGGCGAGCCTGGCTCACACCCCGGCAGGGTCTCTGCCTGTCCTCCTCTAGGGTCTGGGCTAGTCTGTGGGCATAAGTGCCGCTGAGTGCTGAATTCACCACCTCTTCCAAAATCAGGGAGGAGAAAAGGAGGACCTGACTGTCCCAGGCAGGCAGCAGCACCCCACACAGGGAGGAGTCCTCTCCTCCCAGCTCCTTGGCGTTCCTTGCTGATTCAGAGTCAACATAATGGGGCTGAGATGGCGCCATTTATCCTGCTGGGCAGGCGGAGCCGCTGTACGATAGGGATTAGTAATGGCTTTCTTCCCCATGGCACCGGGTCACAGGATTCAACCCTTCGTACAGCCCCGTGGTGGAAACAGTCTTCCTCCCTCCCCGCCACCAGAAATGTGCCTGTGGAGCTGCCGCTGGTCCTGGAGAATGGAGCAATGGCAGCAGCTGCACAGGGAAATTAAGAGTTGGAGCCAAGTGAGAAAAGAAAAACAAAACAGGGACCAGGCAGTCACCATGGGTGGAGGACAGACCTACCCCTCCAAGGCAGCCAACCGTACTCTTAAGAGCAATTCCCTGGGAGGGTCCTTCCAGCCCCCTAGGACAGGCATGTCCATGCAGTCAAGGACCTCCTACATTCAAGGTGCCTCTTGGGAGGCTGTGGGTTGCCAAGACCTTCACTGTACAGCTCTTTCTGCTCTGTGCCACCACAGCACAACCTCGCTCCTCGTAGCTGCCTGGGAAAGGCCTGGCCAGGGGTGACTGTGGCTCCAGCAAACCCCCACCTCCACCAGGGCAACAGGAGCAGGGGGGAGGAAGAGCGTCACTCGAGGATGAGCACCCATCCCAGCTGCAGGTGCTGGCAGAAGAGCACGCACAAGGTCAAGGGAAGCACCTGAAGCCAATGTTTTGAAGGTGTCACTCTCCTTTCCTATTCCCTCCCTTTCACCACAGACACTGTCACAGGCAGATCTTCCATTTCCTCAGCTGCCAGAAGTGAAGAAGGTAATTAGATACCAGGATGGCCTCAGAACACTGCTCAGAGTAGAGATTTAATCACAGTCCTTGTGGCTCGTAAACACAATGTTCAATTGGGAGCTACAAAAGGCAGCTAACATCTCCCATCACCCCTGTGACCTGTAGCAGCCAGGGAGGAGCAGAGGGTTGCAGCCGTCTAAGTCAGCATCAGCCTAAAATGAAGGCTACAGCGGCCGACTCCTGCTGCGTGAGGCTCTGGTGCTGCTCGCTGCTGACGCCCTGCCCTAAGCCCTGGCTTTGAGGGGTCGGAGCAGGGCTGTGCCTAGCTAGACCATAGGGCAATCTTAGCTGTGGAGGGATCATGAGCTCACCTTTCCCCCCAGACTACTGGAGACATTTGTGGGCCTCTGGCATGTAACTTTTCTTTTAAGCCCACATGCTGGCGTCTGCTGCTCTACCCTCATTAACATGAGATAAACAGTTTCAAAACTAAGTTAAGTGCATTTCAGAGTAGTAATATGATGTAAGCAACTGAAATAGGAATTAGACGAATTAGAGCATCCAGTGCTTGAATAACTCAAGCTACCCAAAGGAAAAGAACTGACCTATTTCTTCCCTTTGCCCAAAACCAGCATCATCTCCTGCTGTGGCCGCTTACATCAGTAATCACCAGCATGAGTCTGTGTCATCATTGGGAGCCACTGATGAATTTGCCCGCGTCTGGGAGCCCAGTTAGGGTTACAGAAAGGGGGTGGGGAGCCAGGGGGAGCATCTGTGCTCAGTTGATGGATTGTGCCTGACCCATGAGCCCACCCAGGATCACCGGCTGTAGATCCGTATTTACCTTTCCAGGGAACTTGAAAAACAGCTTCTGCCTGAGAGAGGAAAAATGGTAGGAGAGCCTGTGAAAGGCAAGTAGGCAACAGTTCCTGGCACTGCCTCTGAACTTGCAGAGTTGTGCAGTCATTTGTGGGATGCAGGCTCTAGATTACGGCCATGTAAGGCCTGTCTCCCTCTCTTCCCCCACGCTAGTCTGTGGAATGGAGCATGCAAAATAAAAAGGGAAATCTGAGACTCACACTGCAGCAGGCTGAACAGTTTACATTCTTGTCTGCCATGATATCCTCCTCCCGGCTTAGTCCTTATCTGTTTGACCTCGCATAGCCAGCACCAAAAAAGCTGATATTTAGTACAGAGGAATTCTGGAGTTCCAGTGAGATAGCACTGCAAGGGGGAAAGAAATATGCTCACAATATACTCCTTCTGGACTATGTGGAATCAAAAGAAGAAACACAGAATGGTTGAGGTTGGTAGGCACCACAGGAAAGTGTCTAGACCACCCCTCTGCTCAAGCAGGGTCAGTTAGAGCAGAATGCCAAGAGCCATGTCCAGTCAGGTTTTGAGTGTCTCCAAGGATGGAGACTCCACAAACCTCCCTGGGCAACCTATGCCAGTGTTTGACCACCTTCACAGTGAAAAAGTTATTTTCATGTCCTCTATTGCAAATTGTGACCATTGCCTTTCATCTTGTCACTTGGTACTACTGGGAAGAGTCTGACCGCATCTCCGTTGCTCCCTACCCCCATCAGGTATTTATGCATTTTGGTAAGATCCCCCCTGAACCTTCTTTTCTCAAAGCCAAACAATTCCAGCTGTCTCGGCCTCTCCTCCCAGCCTTACCCTGTCTTCATCAAGGAAAATCTTCCTGAGGTGTCTTGGATCTCACTACACTGGAACACGCATGAAGAACCTTCTTTGAAACCTCAGCCTTATGAGAGCGTGCCAGCAACTTCCACCCAGGTTGATAACCCGTCTGTATTGCTCCTTGTGCTGACAGTGGCCAAGCACAGCTGAATGGGGGCCTCACTTGTGCCATGTGAGACAGAGCAGAAAACACCGGACTCCTGCAACCGAATTCAAGAGCTTGTTATGACGACATGAAACTTCAGGGGGATCAGGCCATAGACATCAGTAGGATTAGGACCGTAAGGTGGTGGTGGTTTGGTTTTTTTTAAAATGCATCATTTGTTCCACTTCGGGGTATCTGATGCAATAACCATGTCACAGTTTTCTTCTGTCACATCCTTCCCACATGACAGTGGAAACAACACTTCAAACCAGCATTCTGGATGCTCTCCTTTCCCCCACACTCCCACTCCAGCTCTGCTTGCCATTAAGCTTTCTTCAGGTTTAGCACACGCTTATTCTTTCCATTGGCTGCAGAATTTCTACAGTGTTCCTGTAGCTGCTCCTGCAGATTCTAGACCAAATTAAAAAAGAAAAAAAAAATCACCAAAAGCCTTCATCTAACAACTTGCCCTCTCTGGCATGATATATTCAGGCCACTCCTCTGGGCTTGTGCTTGCCACAAAAGCTCTGCCCCAGGTAGGGTCTCCCCTCCACTGAATTTGTAAGAAGACCAGGCTACCTGCTGCCTAGACCTGCTACATGCTTCCTAGAGAGATGAGCCAGTTCGTGGTACTTCACCAAGAAATGCAACCATGAGGAAAGTCCAGAGATGAGTCTCACATCGTGGGGAGGGGACAAGCAAAAGAGGACCGGGAGCCTCTCTTAATTTTTGTACACAATAAAGACATCATTGGGACATACACTGATCCTGATGGAAGAGTTGTTGGTGCAGACGCTGCTCACATCCTTTCTTTGCAACAGGAATGGGCGACCTCTTCCAGCACCTCTCTGCTTGGGAACAAACACCCACCCTGTGGTAACACACAGATCCCTCACTTACACAACAAGGTCTGGGCATCGCAGGGTGGAGGGAGGATGAGCCTGTTTCAGAAGGAGGGGAAATTCCCTAAGTGAAGTGGAGATCTAAAACAAGATGAGGATGTCGGGGAAAAACACAATTTCCATGTCAATGTGGTAGAATTCAGCCTCCCACAGCTAGAAGACTGGTGGAAAAGAGTTTGCTCTGCTGTGTAATTTCATCTTTCAAAACCAAATTATAGTAACTGGTGCGGACATTCCAGCGTCTGCGAGCTAATGATGATAAAAGGCAGTCGCAACCAGCCAGTGCTGGGAGGAAATCAGGTGGGAGGCCTAGCCTCGCAACCAGCATTTGCAGACAAGCAACGTTAAGCCCTTTCGAAGGGCACTGTCAGCAAACAGGAGCTTAGGGAGCACTTCAGGTTGGCAGGAGGCAAGCAAGAACGTATCCTCCTGCTAGTCTTTTATTTGGGAGGGGGCGGAGGGGGGATACGCTGCCAAAGGAGCCGGTTTGACAAAATCGAGGCTGGATGCCTCTGTGCACCGGTGTAATGGGAAAGCCCTTTGCGAGGCAGGAAATCCTGGAGGCGCTCCCCTTAGAGAAAGCTTGTGTGCAGTAGGAGATCAAATGGGGACTCCCCCATGCCCGAGGCCCCATGGGGATAGACATTAAGAGATGATGCTCTTGGGTCCTTCGGCATATTTGCTTATAATTGCCCTGGCCCCCCAGAATAACTACTTTTTCCTTTAGCCCCACCAGCATTGAGTGCATTTGGGAAAAGCCTCCCAAAGGCTCTCCCTCACTCCCTGAGCCATCCTTGACCCTGTGGGCCACCCTAAGGCTGGCTCTGGCTCTACAGCCCCAACCGTCCTGTGTCAACTTCGTGTTAGCTTTCCAACAATACGGATTCCTGGCCGCTGAGCTCACTTCACACAGACATATGCGTGTATTCCACGTTCTGGTGACTGATACCTTCAGCATTCCCCATGACTTCACAAATATTTTCATACACCAGCCACATAACTTACTCGGACATCTCTCATCTCCTTTCCCATGGCACTATGAGAACACAGGGGTTAAAAAAATAGAAAAAAAAAGGGGGGGAGGGGGGCGGGAAGAGGGACAGGGACCAGCAGGAAGCCAAAGCAGACATTACTCCTAAGGAAACCCATGAGTAAGGAGCCGCTTGGCCTGGCACCAACTTGGCTAGCCATGACTCACCTAACATCTCCCCACCACCATTTCTTTTTTAACTTGAATATTACATCCTCCACTCCTAACCTGGTGTATCTGGGTTCCTTCCACTCCAGAGACTGCAGCTTTTCCCAGGTGAGGAAGGGAATCCCATCTTAACCTCCTCCTTACCGCCAGTGAAGCAACCATGCTCTCCACCCCATGTTTTCAGAGCAGAAGCTTTGAGTCCTTCTGGCTGAGGAAGTGAATTAAAAAAAAAAAAAAAAAAAAAGAGAGAAAGTAAAATCACCTCAGCACACATTTTCTAGCTCTATCCCCTTCTTTCTGAAGCCAAGATGAAAGGATTAATGCATTATTTGCCTTTTAGCCCAGGTGGTCCACTCTGCTAGCCTCTGCCCCATTTACCATTGTTGCGGCTAACAGCTGTCTGGATTGCAGCTGCTCTAATGAAAGAAGTCCTGAAACGTGCTATAACCGGGCACCTGGCAATGCTGTACCCATTTGTTCATATTGAAGGAACATGCGAGCTTTTGTTTATGGCAAAGGGAGCTTTTTAATGACTTCAATTAACAGAGAGAGAACTCCAGTTAGCTCTTGCTATACAAAAGAGTGTCCACAATGTCATTAAAACAAGATTTACAAGTGTCATAACTCTCAGCAGCATAGTCAACAATACAGCCAATCATTACAACTGAGCACCAAAGGAGAAGGGGGGAACATCACACCACCAAGGAATGGGAGGAAAAGAAAGGTGGGGGGGAGGGAGGTGCAGAGGAAAAAAAAGTCATTTTTTCTTTTCAGTCTAAATTGATTTTATTCTACAAAATGCTACTCAGTTAAAATTGTAAAAGCAAAACCATTTTAATATGTTCTTTCTTTCATAGCAGCAAGCTTTCTCTAACAAGCTTTTTGTTTTAGTGCAAATACTGTAGGCCTGTATTACAGTAAAATAACAAGAACAGAAAAGAGACAACACCAGAGAGAACACCTCAGAGCTGAGATTCTCCAGGACTGCAAGAATGATATCAAGATCACAATGAGCAAAGAAGGGTCCCAATTCAGCAGTCACCTTTAAGAACCTCCTTGGCAGAAACTATTTCACCACAGACAAAAAGAAGAAAAACCATGATCTAAAACTTTTGAGGAAAAAAAAGAAAAAAAAAAGATAATGGTGCCCCCAAACCTTCAATAATCCTCATGGTTGCCTATTAATCACTGAGGCTTGATTCCACCTCCAACACCCGCTTTGCAGCAGCGAAATGCTACTGATGCTTTCAACTTGCCCCCAGGAGAGTAGAATCAGAATCAGGCCCTTTCTGGATCTGAGGATCTTAAAGTAGACTTTAGTGACACTAGTAACTTATCGCTCTAATAAAGATGCACTATCCCTTATTGATGTTACTTTGAACTACACAGTATATCAAGATATATACAACAGTTTATCCTCTCACTGAGCAAAAACAATTGGATACCTATTTTCTACACATTTTAATATGGTTTTAATATCAAGTAACCACAAACAAGAAAGTGGAATAACCCTTTAATCATACAGGATAGGAGGGGAACAATTAAGTAAAACAGGATGGGATTTTATTATTATCTTGTATTCTGAGATTGTCCTCAACTCCACCTACTGTTCACCGAGGAATGATAATGCATCTTTAGAAACATATCTCTTTTTACATTTTATACAGACAACAACAAAACCCAGAATCTTTTATTTAAAGAATCAAAAAAAAATTATTAGCCTAAAAAAAAGAAGAAGATTGGAGTATTTTTAATGCTTTCTTTATTATATCCAAGTCTTGAACAGGAAAAAAAAAAAGATGTAAACATGATAAATAAATAAGAAATAAAATGTAGATTGTTCCCCCCACCTCTTAAAATGCTTGACTTGGCCTTCCTAATGAAAATGAACTTGTAAGTGTCATAATAATAAGATTTCTTACATTTCAGAAGTCTGTTTTAGAATTAAAAAAAACCCAACAAGGGAAAAAAAAAAAAGAAGCAACAACCAAACACCAGGAATGTGAGTTGGGAGGATGTTAAATTAATGGCGGGCAGATCTGCTGCAGCAGGCACAAGACGGCTGCCTGCCAATAAATAATAAGATACCAGGGAGGAGGGGGGTGTCTTAGGTTTGTTTTCATTTTGTTTTTTCTTTTCATTTAGGACGAAGGCCAGGTGGATCCTACATACAGTAAGCAGCAAAATTAAAGGTTCAGATGAACTAAATAGATCATTTAAATAATAATTATAAAAACACAACAGAGAGCTACTGTCCCCAGCATGTTGGTCCCAAATCCCATCACACCACAAGCAGTTTGAGACCTACCCAGTCTCCACACCTACAAGAAAGGAATGGATGAAGGCAATGCCACAACTGGGAAGGGAGAAGGAGGAATGAGGGCAAAACTGGAATGACAAACATCACCTGGAAGCTGAATGTTTCCTTCAATGCAGCTGCTACCGCTCCTCCCAGTTTGGCATTGATTCATTTAAGATGTTATTAGAGGCTTTGCTGGGCCAGTCACTAGGGGGTTGACCCAATACCAGCTGAAATTCCCTGGGCCTTTTTCTATTGACTTCAACAACCCTTGGTCAGACACTAGTTAGCACAGCTCCTGCATCCCCATTACATGCAGAACACAGAGACACTACATTTAGGAATCGGTGGGGAAGGTACTCATGGAAAACACTATTTGGGGGATGGGGAAGACAGTCAATTCCCAAAAAGCACACCAGTAAACCTGGAAGGAGGAATGCAGGGCCAGACCAAAACAGCAGCAGAGCTCAAGTTGTACCTGTCTGCCAGAAACTAAACAAGGCTGATCCACAAAATACAGGAGGCAGGAGACCAGTGACCCCAACACAGACATCCTCTGAGAGGTTTAAGGGACAAAAACGGGCAGGCACAAGGCGTTCAGGGCTTTTTCCAGATAGTAGAATATAATCCTCTTTTCTGGGCAGTTTCACATGGCTTCCATCAGTATCACAGGACAGGAAAGGGGACCGTCCTGTCCGGTCTCTGAGAAGATCAATGATGAGGCAGCAGGCAGTGGGCAAGGGCCAGATGCAGCTCCTTTTGGCAATGATTCAGTGAGCAAAGGCCAAGGTACTTTTCTGTTGTTCCGCTCAGAGTTAGGCTTACTCGGGTTTGAGGAGGCACCTGACTTCCTGAAACCCCTTGTAGGGATGCTCCTGATCTCCTGGGAGACAGCGATCCTGGTCAGCTGGCCTCAAAAGTAGCTGCATCACTTTAGGATTCGCCACTCATCAATGCTGCATTCTGCCCAAAAAATGTGTGGAAATGACATGCAGAGACATTTTATTGAACAGTTTTAGATTCTCAATCCAGACTGGCCCAAACAAGCATCTGGCAAGATGGAGACAGTTAGAGAAGCAGCAGTTTTACCTAAAGTGGTATCATCTACATAAAGCCCTATGAAAACAGGATCCTCTGTGCTAAGTATGGGAAGTTGAAGGTCTACTTTATTAAGAGGGAAGTTTTGGTGTTTTGATACCTCTAGCACCAGTATAATGATGAAAGTGTTTAAGCAATAAAGAAAAAGTCTGAATCACAATCAGCTTTATGAAGCAAAAAGATCACTCATATATTTCTATTTCTGGCAGGTTTGGTAAAGACCTGGTTTTAAAAATTATAGTAATGATAAAAAAAGCAAAGCCTACCTCTAGAGCCAAAGTAGTGTCCCTTTGAAATGATTCATGGAATGGGCAGTGGCCAGGGTTTGAGGGAAGCCAGCCCTGCTGAGTAAAGGTCCGGTTCCACAAGACTGAACCCTATTAATTCCCACTGGAGTTGGTGGGGACTGCAGCAGTTTAGCATCTCACAGGACTGGCCCTATAATCACATATTGCATTTCTCCAGGTCCAGCCTGACCAAGAAATATCCTGGTTTCAGTTGATTAAAAAAAAAGCGTGTATATATATATATATATATATAAAAGAACAAGAAAATCTCACACCAAAATAAATAGCTGCCACCACAGCTTCAACAGGCAGGACCAAAGAGCTATCCCCTAAGTGGTTTAGCTGGCAAGCTGGGCAATCCTAGTATGCACATGGTCATGGTTCGTCCGTGCCTTGACATCAACAGGAATTGAGCTTGGCTCCAAGCAGGAATAGGTTACACACATTACTGTTTTCAGTAGTGAACATCAGCACGGGAGAGCTTGTGCCCTCTGTGAGTACTTAGTAGTAGCAGCCAAGCCCACAGGTTGGAGAAGACAAGGACCCAGGGCTAGGGGAAGAGCCCTCTGATTTGTTTTTTTGTCTTCAGGCCAATCACCCCCAACAAAACCAGGTCAATTACAATGCGAAAAAATGCAGAGGCCAAAGACAGAGGTGCAAATAATGGTAATCAATTTTCCTCTGCTGTCAATTTGCCATTCATAACCAGAGATTATCAGAAGCTCTGTTCTAGTTCAGACAGGTCATCACTTCAACCATGCCATTCCTGCCTGGTCAGGAGCACCCTGTGGTCTGTGCTGTGCTGGAGGTTGGACCACTGCCTTCCCTCCAACCTTGGAAATTGGGAATCTCTGAGCAAACAACACTTGCTAGTATCAGCTGGTGGATGCACGCTGCTTTGCTTCCCAACAATGAAAAAGTCAGCAAGGGTACAGCCAGCTAGTTTCACCCTCTTATCCGCTGCCAGTCTCCATCCTAGATTTATAGGCACGTGGTGCCACCTCTTTTTCGGTAGCATGTTCTGCAAATATGGCCAAGGGGAGGGGAGGATTTACTAACAGGAAGAGATCAGCCTCTGAGTCAGGAGCCCTGATAGGGAGGAAGATGCAATACTCCCTAGACAGCGGGTAGCCCAGGAAAAGTAAACAATAAGCAGCAGATCTGATATCCACCAAACTGGGGTACAATCCTGCCAAAGACAGTGGTAAGTGCCAGCCCAGCAGCTCTTCTGATGCTACTTTGGCCCTGAGATGCCAACTTGTTCTCTGAGGAGCCCAAGGGGATAAATATATCTACATTTTAAAAAAAGAAAGGCTTCCGCATGAGCCTCCTGCTGTCTCTGTTTGCTGTGTCTGTGCCCCAGGCCAGAGTTATGAGCTCTGCCCTTGCTGCTGAGCCCTCAGGCTCCTCTTGGTCCCCCCTCCCCCAGACCTCTCAGCCATCCCCCTCCTGCCTGGGCAACCCTACATGTTTCCCGCAGCCTATCCCAACAGGAAAGATCCTAACAAGCCTTTAGAGTTCAGAGCAACTGGATGAAATGTCATGGGATCGACAACCTTGGAAATGGTAAGTGCAGAGAGAGAGAGGGGGGGCGGGGGGGAAGAGAGAAGTTGTATGATCAACTAACCAGAATGATGTAAGCACAGAGCACAACTGATCAGATCAATTCGCAAAGGAAAGGGACGACTAGCAACTGTCTGCAGCTCGCCTTCAGTCCTGGCCAGGAGCGCTCCCCGAGTCCACTATGGCCGTGAAGAGGTTTCCATAGGCAGTCCCTACAGCAGGGACATCAGCCTCTCCAAACAGTCCTGGCGCATCAGTCCCACCCTTGCCGTTTCCTGCCTCCAGGGAGTTGGCGTTGGTCCTCACTCTCCTTCCTGGAGCTGCAGCACTTCCCCATCCTTGTTCTTGCTGCCCTTGTGCTTGAACGATCCTGTGCCTGTCTCTAATCCCATGGAGGGGGGCTCCCCCCATGGTGCTGGGGGGGATGTAACACACTGGCAAAATGGGGGGCCGCAGGGGGATTACAACGCCAGCAAGGTAGGAGAGTTCAAGGAATCCGAGGACTGGTCACCGCTGCTGCTGCTCCTCCGGTGAGCTTTGGAGCAGGACTCGGACGGGGAGAGAGGAGACTCCTGATCCAACACATTGGGATAGGTGAACACCAAGTTGGAGGAGCCAGGAGTGATGGCTGGTGTTGAGGTCACCACGATAGGAGTGTTGAGTGCCTCCTCCCCATAAAAACCTCCAGCAATGCTGATGGGCTTAATGACAGACCTCTGGGCTTTGTCAAGGACCAAAGAGGAAGATGGGATCTCTTCCTCCACAGGCTCCTGCTTCACCACCACCGCTCCGCTCCCTCCAGTCCGAACGCTCTGGAGGCTGCTGGATGGTGGGCTCCGACGTTCCTCAGGGCTGATTTTGCACACAGGGCTGTGAGCCACCAGCATAAACTCCAGCTTCTCCTTCTCCTTCTGGAGCTCAGCGATCTCCTTTTGCAGCACTGACTTCTCCTCCTCCAGCACTTCAGTTTCCTGCAGAAAAAAAGGGGAATAAGTAAGTAAGTATCAGAGGCTCTGGCACTGCTCCTCACCTGGAACATGGCCATCAAGTCCAGTTCCTATCTGGCATGGGCAGATACGCCCCAGACTCTTCACAAGCCAAGCAGGCACCAGGTCACTGCCAGCTGAGCATCTTGTGTTTCATGTGTCTACCAGCAGGCTACTCCCAAACTTCACCGATCTAAGGGTTATAAACAGTCTTCTCATGAGCTCACCTTAATTTTCTCATGGCCAGCTTCTGCCACTCTGTCTTGGCCTGTGACTTAAATAACTCTTCTCCCTTGCTGTCTGCCTGACAGACACCTTGGCAGAGAGGACTCAGATCTCCTCCCATCATTTTTTGTGTTGGGTAAGTCATGTTCTTTTCACTTCTTAGACAGAGGTAGTATACAGCAATGTCTAAACTGTTTCATTTTCCTTCTGTAGTGCATTTTCCAGATGAGGTCTGACACTTGCCTGACTTGCACAAAGGACTAACACTTTCATCTCCACTGGATCATCCCTTGATGCATCCTTGGATTCATACATTTACCTTTCCCATGGTCACATCACACTGATGGCTTATAGTCAATCTGTGAGCCATTAGTACCTTCCTATGTGAGGAGCTCACCATTTCACAGAAGTACTCACCCTCAGTCCTTCAGGATATGACCTCCCACTTTGCACTCCTTTCAATTCCATTACTTTAGTCATGGCAATCCTTAAATTCTTCCTATAGGATGTCCTGCCTCCCCTACACTGAGAATACCTCCCGAATTTGAGTCAGCAGCATGTTTCACTGGTGTGCTTTCACTGCTGCTGCTGCGCTTGTTAGTAAGATCATGGAATACAACCAGCCCCAGGCTGGTTCTGGAGCAGAAGTGCTGGAGCCTTCTCTCCAGCCTGTTTCAACACAACCCATCCTTGTCTCCTCTTCAGCTAGTCCCTTACCCACCCTACAGTTCCTGCACTCATCTCTACCTTCTCCAGCTTCACTAGTTATTTCCCCTGTGGCACCAGACCACACGTCTCTGCGGTGCCACCTTTGTGCAAGAAATCAGTTACCCCCACCAAAGAAAGGTTAGCCTAAAGGATGTAGCTTTGATAAGTACACATAACATCTGCCTCATCTTCTACTGCTTTCGGATGATCCTACCGTTTTCAGTGCTTTTGTCCTTAAAGTCTGTCTTGGATGCGCACAGCATCTTTATTGCCACTTACAGAGGGATACCAGCGGTAGGGAGACTGGTGCTAGTCGGGAAGCTAGAAGGGAGGAGTGCTCCTAGGACATTTTGGGCAGTCAGCAAGGGGAATTGAGGCTCCCGAGCTCCAGGCCTGAGCCCTCACCACCACTGATGCAGGAGCAACACCACCGGCCAACCTTGGAAGCGGAAGGCAGCATGCGTTTTGTAGCATCTTCCTCGAACATGCTAGCAGAGGGAGAGCAATGCCCTTCGAGCTGGTCCAAAGGGCGGGCGACAAGGAGGGAGAAATGTATGCAGAGCACGTACCGCCTGGAGTTTCTCAGTTAGCTCTCGACGCCTGTTACGACACTTAGCAGCTGCCAGCTTGTTCCTCTCTCTCCGGATCCTTCGCTTCTCTTCTTCCTCGGGCGACAGCTGCGGGCAAGTGCCAAGAAAATCCACAATCAGATCTGAGCAAGACATTCCTTGAAGTTTGTGAGGATTTAACCGCAACGCAAAGAAAAAAGGCCTGATCCAGCAGGATGCTGAGCACTCCCCCTCTTCACTGATGTCAGCAGAAGATGAAAGCGCACAGTATCTCTGCCTGTACTGGGTCTTAGCAGAAGGGTGAGGAGAAGATGGAGCGGGGAGCAGGGGAAGATTGTGCAAGAGGACAGTGAATCTGCACCAAGGCCAAACAGATAAAAGATGCTCTGATTGTTTCACAACTTGGGTGGTACATTAAGCAAAACCAGAGCACGATGTTGTAAGTGCCTTTTTCTTGAGAGAAAATATCTGCTGCTTCCCACACAAAAATAGTCGTTAGCTTGAAGGTCGGGGATGGGGTGGAGGGGGAGACAGGAAAATCAGCAGAGCTCCCATGAAGTCCGTGAAGCAACAATGATTTATACCACCCAAAAATCTGACCTCACATTTTCGAGCACTCAGCGAGATAACACACTGTGTTTCTTGCATCAGCAGGCAAGGCTCCAGTGATATCAAGGGCTTCCTGAGGCCAGCTGACATCCTCACTGATGTAAATCAGGAGCAATTCCATAGAAACCCATCGAGCAACCCTCTTGCGAAACCAGAGGAAGTGAGCAGGAGCCCACAAGATCTGGTCAAGTCAGGCCTAGCTTTTGGAGTTTGAGACGAGGTTTTACAAATCCCAGCAGCAGCAGATAGGCTTGCACCACTGCCAAGGCCAGGGAGCCGGTACAGCAGCGCGTCAAGAGGGTCGGCATGGCCTGGCTCACGGCTGCGGCACATGGCACGCAGGAGCTGGTGCAAAGAGACGGCCACGGGGATTCACAGCACGCGCTTGGCCGTGCATCCTCCTCTGCTGCGGACCGACCTCGTGCCCTGCGCTTCAGCCTCACCGGGCCGGTGTGTGCTGCACGGGCTTTGGCCCGGTGACTGCAAACAAAAGTGAAACGAGCACCCTGCAAAGCACATGTCAGATCTCACAGCGGAGAATGGAAAGAAAAATCTTTTCATAAAAGCTTTCAGTTTTAATATCTTCAGGGGCTGTCAAAATCGCAAATGAGACATTCACCCTTTTACTGTCTTTTCTTTTTAGTGTTAGTTTTACTCTAACCTCATTCTGGTTTGTTTTGGTTTGCTTTATTTCCTTAATTTCGATCTTTGCAGTTTCGGGGAGTTTACTTCAGCCTCTGGGCATTCCCCTGGCTTGGTTCTGCTTTTTTTCGGGATCTGGTCCACGCCTGCGATTTCACCTGCAGGCAGCGCAAGCCCCTGAATGCACACCAGGCGACACAGGCACTTCTAGGACTTCAGGACACACGTTTTGGGCCTGAAAGCTTTTCCATCAGCAGATCACAGCGCTCCATCTCAGGGTAGGGAGTACCTCCACCCTGCTCGGCAGCAGCCGGTGGGGCTTTGGCATACTCCTCCCAGTAAGGAGCCCCCGCAGGCACCACTCTCCCCGCTCACTTTCCAGCCCGTCTGTGTGCAGGGTAAAAATATATTTGCACACAAGTATCCACAGTATGGCAAAGTGTTAAGCATGCACGCAGATTCCGTGCTGACTTGGGGCCTCTGCATACAGTTTTCAAGCGCCCTTTCATGCTTTTAGAAGCACAGACCTCATTGAAATACTTTGGGACCGAAATGTCTCCTCCCAGGGCCTTCAGTCATTTTTAAATTATCTGTCCCGGAGACTATTCTTTGCAAAAATCTTATAGTCAGGGCTGAAGCCCCTAATCTGGACGTGCTTAACATTATACCAGGTCTAAAAAGGACTATTCTGTCAGCAGTTGCTGGATTTGTTTGAAAGCGGTTGGATTTGGCACTCTTCGTGCCCCTGCTGTACGCATTATCTGTAGCTTGTCCAAGCCCAATACGTGCATTCGCTGGCAGAAACGTTCATCAAAACAGGCTCTTTTCATAAAGCGTTGCACAATGTTTTCCAAAAAGGCACTCCGATGCGGTGTTCAAAGCACCACAGCAGAAACCTGAGCCAAAGAGCCACGGTAAAGCACCCGGGTACTGCCTTAGCACGTGTCTAATCAAAAGGACTTGGCTTTGAATGACCCACAATGAACGGCTTGCAAACAAGCCACAGGCCAGGAATTGCTTGGCAGGCATCCTTCAGCAAATAACTCTGAACAACAAATAAAGCGGAGAATATGGTGATCTCTTCACGGCCAATTTGTGAACACAGAGCAGCATTTGTCAAACAAATTAGTTGTTGCTAATTATTCCCCCAGTTCTCGTGAGAGCTGCCCTGGCTTTGGACTCCAGCCCTGCATGCAGAGAACCAGGAGGTAGCTCCAGCTGGTGGAAAGGGCTGGCATGTACATGAACCACTACGGCTGCCCCATCCTTCCTCCCAAAAATGGGTCCTCGGTGCACCCGTATCGGCTCCATGCACAGAGGTGCAGCTCACTCTGGAAAAGTGACTTTAACCCCTTCCCTGCCTCTTAGGTCTAAACCAGACAGCGACTCCACATAAAATAATCGGACTGTGAATCAAAACAGATGACGTGGAAGTAAAAGTAGGGCTGGTGAGTCTTATTAGAAACAGACCTCATGCAATAGCGTGTGCTGGTGTACTGAGGGTGCGCAGTGCGTCTTGTTACACTGCTCTGCAGCAACCCACACAACTGCTGCTTGGGAACAATTCGGGGAGATCTAGATGATTCAGATTTTTACTTTTCTTTTTTTTTTTTTTTTTTTTTTTTAAAAAAAAAAGAAATCAGCCTAGCACTGTGGATAGCTATTCACCAGACAGCCCTGGAAAAGGCTGTTTCTTACCGAGAAGAGATTCACAGGCCTGAAAGGACTTCTAGAAAATGAGACGCCTGCATCTGAGTCCACTGCCCTGCCCCAGCACAGGATTCAGGGTCCTGGCTCAGTAATCCTATCAGGAGGCTGAGCACGGGGCAGCAGTGGCACAAGCCACCCCATCTTGGCTATGAAAATGCCACTGGGTTGGGAGCAGAAAAATTTCTGCTTATGGGATCCCCAGCTCACTGCTGTAAAGCTATCAAGAGATCGCATGTTTGTAGTGGGAGGGTGGATTTAGACCCCAGATATCCAGAAGACTCTTGCTACTAGAGCCGAGGTGCTCTAGGGAAGCTGTTCCTCCCTGCACAATTCTGGTTGGTACCGGTGGTATCACCCAAAAGTGAGACTGGAGCAGTGCTAGCTGCCACGGAGCAGATATAAAACACCAGCTGATGTAATTTGGGTGTCAGTTTTGTAAAGGACCTAGGTAAAAGTTCCTGTGCTTGCTCAGAGGTTTCCTTCTGCCTGGAGCAGCAGAGACACTCAAACTGAAACCCAAGGCTCGACTTCAGAGTTTCACCTGCTTTTGAAACCGAGCCGCAACACGGCCCAGTGGTGTGAAGCGTTTGATGGAGATTGGGTAAGTCTCGCCATACGATGAGGAAGCAGCAATAAAATCACTCTCCGGCTTACACCCTACGTCACCCCAAGAAAGTCCAGCACCCGTACAACGCAGGGGAGGGACCTCAACGCTCCCCTGTGGGGTCAGGAGATCCCACGAGAGGGCAGGGGAAATCTCTGTACGCCTGTTTCTGAGGCACCCCAAGCCACTCTTCCCCACCGTGGTTACCTGCTCGTCTCTTCGTCTCCGGCCCACTGTGGTCCCGATGGTTTTGATCACACCAGGTCGCTGAAGGGCCGTGTGTCCGGCCACTGAAGACAGCGGGGGCAGCGGATGGCTGTAGGGATGCGAGCGAGAGTAAGGGCTTGACATGGAGGTGATGACGGTGGGCTGGACCATCCACTGCAGGTCTTGGCTAGTTGTGATGGCGTTGATTGTAGGGATAAAAGCACTGCCTGATCCTGGCATATCTACTCGAAATTTCTAGGAGGAAAGGCAGGGGAGAAAAGGGAGAGAGAGAAGAAAAGAAACCGTCAATGAAAGCAGAACATAAGCGGTTACTCAGAAACCAGCTAGGCACTCAGGAGCGGTACCAGCGAGGATCAAAGCAGCACCTGAAGCAAAGGCACCAGCTGCCCGTGCCTCTGCAGCATCCCAGGCTGCCCCCACCCGCCACAGCCCCCCGAGGAAGTTGCTGGGCTCANCGCTGCCTCCCGCCTGTGCCCACTGCTCCTTCCGGCGTGGAGCGAAAGGGGAATTAAGGAGTTTCTAGACAAAACACTTCTCTGCCAGTCCAAAGAAAAGGAAGAGAAACTTCAGTTCTGAATTGCCGTTACCAAGCAAAGCAAAGCCTTCTTCTACCAAAGGATTCCCCTGAAATTTCGGCTGGGTCCACGAAGGGTTTGGTATGGCAAGAACAGCAGCTTGCTTCTTGTTCAGTGGTTCTGCGCTCGCCGCACACACAGGGCGAGCAATCCGGCCCCAGGATGGTTACGTGCAAGGATATGTATTTTAATAGCAGCCTATAAAATAGGTCTTAGGATTCAGATCGGACAAGTTCCCTGCAGCTCTCTGCACTGTCTAGACAAAACAAGGCAGCAGTAAAACCAAGGCAGCAGGTAATGATCTCCTCCAAAATACATGTACACCTTGTTTCAGACAGAGGCAAATCCATCTGGATAATATGCTGGCACTAAACTGCAAGGAAAACAATCGCTCATCCCCGGAGGGGTAGCAGGAGAGAAAGAATGCTTTTGTCTACGCTGAGCTCCTTCAGGAGGCTTTCAATGGTTAGACTCGGTTTTACAGACAAACATGCCTTGCTCCAGCAATCGCTGTGCAAGGGACAGGGCTTGTGGGACCAGCAGTGGTCACTACCACCGATTCGCAAGCCAGGAAACGATCCCGTGAAAAATGCACATTCTTGGGTCAACAAACTAGCTTTCCAGAGAAGCGAGAGCCCTTGCATCAGCCTGACCTCAGCTCAGCTAAGCGTCCCAGATAAGGGACAGCACTTCGACACAGATTTCCTTTTCAGGGTGTGCCTAGTCAAGCACCTCAAGTGCTTTGTTAAACCAAGGCTACTGCAAACAGTATTTCACATTCTGATAGCTACAGCATTTTGGGCCAGTATTAGCCATAAGAAGCCCAGCTGCCAACTCCTGGAGACCAGAAGATCCAGTCTGAATACCGACAAATGCCGACTTACAGCTTTGGACAGCTCAAAATCTAGCAAGAAAGGATGAGAGAAGGAAAGAGTGAATCAAGTTAAGTGGGTGGGGGAATTATGCATCCAGGATGACACCAGCACCAAGACCTTGGCAAAAGCCCCCCCAGAACCTCAGAGATTCGCCTGGAGCTTGAGTCCAACACAGCCTCAGCATACCCCACATTTCAGAGTGCATGCCATCTTTGTGACCTCTCCCGATCAACTACAGAGGGCCAGAGCTGCAAATTGCCAATGCTACAGAGGAATTTACAGGAGCAAATC
The DNA here is from genome assembly GCA_013389945.1 of Fregata magnificens. NCBI lineage: Eukaryota > Metazoa > Chordata > Aves > Suliformes > Fregatidae > Fregata > Fregata magnificens. The sequence goes on from WAAD01007686.1 coordinate 89,540, forward strand.
CCCTCCTTTGCTCTGCCCAGCGTAGGCTGTGACCACATGGCACAGGAGAGGATGCCTTGGTGCCTCCACAACCGTAACACCATAACAAAGGGATCTTAACCTCACAGAAGGGAGGAAGGTCGAGACTAGTTAAACCACAGGTGCTCAGGGGACGCGAGTTCTGCTTCCAGCTCCTACCATGACCTCTACCCACCTGTGCCACTATCCGTCCTGTACCCAAAAAGCAGAGAAAAAGGAATCCTGTCTTCTTTGCAGGGACACTAGAAAGCTATGGCTGCAAAACGTCTGGAGATCTTTTGGTGCTTTGCTATACAAAGACACTGTTTGCATTCCAGAGGAAACAACCTTTACAGTGGTGCCACTGACACCCAATGACCTGCTAAAAATTCCCATCAGAAGTCAGGAGAGTCAGACCCACCACCAAATCAGCCACCTAAGATACAAGCATCTGACACAAAGATCCAGCTCTGGGTTATTGATAAAGTGACTACTCCACTTGCAGTCACTCTTTTATTCAACGTAGGACCCTTCTCTAACACTAGTGGAGGTCTCCTGGACAGCAAAGGGGAGCTGCTGAGTTCAGCCACATCCCTTGGCAGCTCCACGGTGCCTGCTTGCAGACCCAGAGAAGAGACCAGCTGGACTGCAGTCCCCGCTCTGTGTCATGCTCTATCTCTGTCACCAGCTTCCTTTCTAATCCCTCCAAATATCTGTAAAAAATTCCCCCAAACCTGTATTCTTCATTTTCCAAAGGCAGTATTTTTCCCAGGTAGCTAATTAAGGGACACGCTGCTGTGACAGGCTGAGTCTTCAGGTACAGGGTGCTCAGCCCACTGCTGGGTTTTACAGGCATTGCTTCCTGACTGGTCAGGCTTTCCCCACATATCTCGCTTTTCCTGCTAGGACACTGCACTGGATCAGCTTTGCCGTGCCGAAACACTGCTGGCCCCCCGTGCTCTGCCCGGTGGCAGTCAGCTCTGACCCCTGGGACACTGCTGGTTTCAGTGGCAGGCCCCAAATTCCCTGCCACCTCCCCTGCACAGCCCCTTTGGGCACCGGTCTCCTCACTTTGCAGCTCCAGACCTTTCCTCAGACTGTAACCCTGGCTTTGCTCTCCTCATTCCTCCCTCCCCTCAGAGAGCTTCGATCTCTCTGCCAGCCTGGCAGCACCGCCTGCCCTCACCCACCTCCCCGTTTCTCCTTCTTCCAGACCGCCTCCTGCCATTTCCTTGCCCAGGACACCCGCAGCTCTCCTCTCCTGACCTGGGAGAGGCTCCTGGAGGCAGCTCTGCCAGCTCTCAGTTCTCCTTATCTACGAGGAATTCACACAGTGCTACAGAAAAAGATGTGGTGATAGCCAGGTTGCAGCGCTACACACGCAGCACGCGCTCAACCACGAAGCCACCGCTCTCCTCCTGATCGAAACATCATGCGGATGAAGGTATCATTAAAAGAAGCAACAACTAAACAGCAAACAGAAAGAGTCCTGTTAAGAGTGCCAAGAACTGAGGTCAGTCTCTGCTCTGCCTTAAAAACACAGGGTTGGAGAACAGCCTCCTCGATCCATAGTCAAGGGATTCTCTAGCAAGTCCTGCCACGGGCAGGGACAGGCCACGTTAGCAGGTCACAACCTAGGAGCAGGGGAACGTTTCAGGCTTTGGCTCCACGGTCCCCTTCTCCATCTTAACAAGGAGTTTCTATACCGCACCCCGATGCGTCTCCGCTCCCCTCCGGACCCTCAGTTACATCTGTAACTGCAAGCGCTGAGCAGTGCCAGAAATTGGTCTAGAAACGGTTACAGTGGCCACGGAAAAAAAACCAAACCCGACGACAAAACCACCAAAAAACCACCCAGAGAATCTTTAACAGCTACTCAGTTATCAAATATAAGGCGTATAGGATATGTCCTGTAATAAATATAAGGCCCCCGATGGCTCTCCCATGTTAAACGTCTCGAAGGAAAACTGGACACGGTGCTGGGGTATTTGAGGGGAAAGCCGACCGGCTTGAAAGGGTACAGAAACTCTTCCCATTAAAGTCTATGTTTACCACATGGCAAGTCAGTGATTAGGAAAATAGCATGACACGCAACTTAAAAGAAAAATGTTCCAGTGCTGTGTTGTATGGGAAAAATAATCAAAAAGCATCAAAGTTTTGGCTCAGAGACACAGTTTCCACTTAAACATGTGACCGATGCATCTTTTCGTGCTTTGGGGGGAGAAAAAAAAAAATAAAACAAAACAGCAAAACACACTAAAGCAAAAATTTCTACAATGCATATTTTCTGTAGCGATAAAACTCTGCAGATCTCCGTCGACCAGAATCAGCAGAACAGCCCGACTGCTAGGGCGAAGGCAACACTTACATTTGATCCTAATCTACAACATCTGTAAGGATCAAGGGAAAGAGGATGTACAAGGCCTTGAGAAATCTCCCAGGTTCTTAAAGAAAACATTTGTGTTCTCGCTAAGCCGGCGTCCTGCTCAAAGCCCCGTTTCAGATAGTAACCCTAGAAACTGGGCTCTGGCCCCCGTATCAAACACCACGCACGCCAGCTGCCTGGGGAAGATGCGCAGCCCCAGAAAATAAAAAGGGGAAAACCCAGTTATCGGTCGGACCTCGGTAGCTCAAATATTAAGTGGAGCCGGAGTTTCACAACCTCCTGCAGCAAGTGCTTGAATCCAGCGCAGCTGCTGAATCAGAGGAGGAAAGGGAGAGCGAAGGATTTGCTGCTCGCCGGGCGTTTCCAGCTTCTCAGATCCCCTTCCCGCTCCCCCACCTTGTCCTGGCATTTACTGTAAAACAGGGAATAAGCTGGAGCCGAGCTACAACCCCTGGAAACCTCGGTCCGCAGCCCGCAGAGGGCACCAGCGAGATGCGTTTGGAGCAGGCGGGGAGCGGCGGCGAGTCATTTCTGGTAAAACTTCTTTAATGTGAGGAATGTCACGGGCTGGTACGGTTGGCAAAGTTTAAGACTGGGTTTTTTTTTTTTTTTTTTTTCTTTTTTTTTTTTTTTTTTTAAATGATCCTATGACTTCTTGATTGGAAGACAGCAATCTGCTCACGCTGCCAGTTCGCTCATACAAGCCACACAAGAAATAATAATGTTGTGAGAAGNNNGGGGGGGGGAAGACCAACTCTGAAAAAGCAAAAAAAGAGCGAGGCTGGGCCAGCTGATGTAAACAAGTTATGAAATAACCCAGGTTTGTATAACTGGCCCGATTGTGTAATGCCTTCCCCAGAAGTGGTGGATTTAGTCGATGTAGGCATATAAGCCGTTCCGAAACGTTTTCTTAGGAAAATGAAAAGGAAGGGAAAAAAAACCAACCCAAAAACACACCAACCCAAACCTCAAACCACCCGACTAGACTTGTAGGTCCGTGAATTCACGCCGCTTCCACAGGAAATATCTCCCATTCTTCAAGTGCCGCCCGGCAGCGGGAGCTTGCGGGGGGGAGCGGGGCCGGCGGCTCCCCTGGAAACTCCCGCTGGGGAAAAAGCCATCACCAGCCGGAGAGCGGCCGGCGGCTCTCGGTGCGGCGAGGGAGCAGCCGGGCAGCGGGCAGAGGAGAGCCGGCCTTCGGGTCTCAGCGGTGGGAGAGGCAAAAAGAATGTCCCCGCCAGGCAGCCAGAGTTCGGGGGTGGGGGGCGAGAAGCGGGGAGACGGCTTTAGACGCTTGGAAGAGCCAGAGCCCGCTGCCAGCCGTCCCCCGGCTGCTTTAGGGTGGCCGCAGTAGCGCCTTGGAAGCGGCTCGGGCGGCACCTCCCGAAGTCCCAGGGAGGACGCCCGAACTGTTGCGAGCGAGCCCAGGACAGCGCCCGGGAAGGGGCGGCGATCGGCGGGACGGAGGAGCTCCCGACGAGAACAAAAGCAGGAAGGAGGAAGAGTCCGATGCGCCCCTGTATTCGCGCTCCCGGCCTCGGAGAGGGGTTGCCCGCAGGAGCCCTTTGATTTCCGAGCTGGCCCCCGCCCGCCGCTGCGGCGGCTCCCCGGGCGCCAGG
>WAAD01007686.1:94981-128558 GCA_013389945.1 Fregata magnificens
TGTAGCAGTGTTAACCTATTTTTCTTTATTTTTCATTATTTTTAAAATTTATTTTTTCTTTTTATTGTTATTTTTATTTAATTCTTCTTTCGGTTTTATTTTTTCTTTTTTAATTTTTATTTTTCTTTCTTCTTTTCATTATCTATTTTTCTTTTATTTTTTAATGTTTATTATTTTTTATTTTCTTTTTATTCTTAGTTTTACTTTTAAATATTTATTATTTTTATTCCCCCCCCCTTTTTTTTTCATTTATTTTTATACCTATTTTTATTTTTTCAGCAGACTCCTCCATCCTCCTGGGAGCTGGCTGCAGAGCCACTCCAGGCCTCCAAGCCAGAGTATATCATGGGAACGGCAGGTAACAGCCCTAGGCTTCCCTGCAGTAGAAACTCCCGGGGGCAAGGACCGTAACAGCCCGCCCCAGGTGGCTGTAGCATTGCCGGGTCACTCACTGGCACAGGCTGGAAGGTGGCAGAAGCAGACAGAGCAGAGCCATCTGCCTGGAGAACGTGCACTCTTGGGTGACCTGCGGTGAATACAGCCATGATGCTAGCTTACAGATTGTTAAAATGCTGCTCTTAGACCCGAAATGTCTCATTTTCACCCTCCCTGGGGGATTCACCCAGCCCTGAGAGTGTCCTTTTTGCTGGTGGGGAAGGAGAAGTCATCTAAGTTCAAGCTATAAAATCCCATTTAAGTTGTCTCATGGGCAAAGTATTTTCCCATAGGAGCTCATCTGAGAGCCATGGGCTTTCCTCCACTCATCCTGTCCTCCTTGGGAAGGGAGAGGCAGCGCCCACCTCAATCCCAGAGCCTTCGGGGAGCTCTGAAAAGAAGCAGTCTGTCAGTGATATGTCTTCAGCACCTGATTTTTTTAGCACCGAGCCAGGCATTCGGGACTAAAACTCTGCCGGTGCCGTTTGGTTTTCAGCACCTTCGTTTTCCAGGCAATTGAAATTCTCCATCCGAATTAGCCGCAGCATCTGACTTTGGGGGAGGTGGGGACAGGGCTGTAAAAAAAAAACCCCGTGCTTCTAACTTGCGTTGCGTTAGGAGTGAGGGGCTGGGGAGGGGGAGAGGTACTTTAGCAGGCACGGGGAGGCTGTGACGTGGTTTTCCCCTTGGGCTGCACGTCAGGCAGATGATCTGCACGTGCTTCTTTCTGCTGGAAAGAGAATTAGTTCAAGATGTGAGAGGAATCGGGCTGCAGTTGTTAAGAGATGAAGAGAGACGGGGGAAAAACACGCATTTTAATAAAGAAACTTAACACAAGGGGTTGGGTTTTGGCTGGTCACCTCCCTCGGCTCTGCCTCCAGCTCTCCTCAGGTGGAGGCTGCTGCGAGCCCCGGGGTTTACCAGGCGTTGGGAACCACTGCTGTCATCTGGGGTCTCCAGCCCCGGCTTCGGTCATCTTTTAAATCAGGCTGGTGGGCTTGTAGAAACCACGCTACTGTGCAGTGAGGAGTGCAAAAGTATTTGGTCCAGGGAGAAAGAGATGGCCAGAAATGGGGCAGGCAGAGAGGGGGGGTGCTCGAGCATTAGTGTTGAGGCATTTTGCGAGAGGGAGGGGGGGGGTGTGTCTCATCTCCCCTCCTAGAATTGTTTCTTCAGCAGATCATTAAACCTAAAATACCTGCTCTCCTCACGTTTCTGCTCAAGTACAAACATTTCGAGCGTTGTTTTCAAACATTATTCCAACGTGATTTTGGCACATCTATACCCCCGACCTGCCGAATTTGCATGAGACCTAGTCTGGGAACAGTTCATATGAAATGACATTCAAGTGCTGTTTTAATACTCGGCTGCAGTTAATGTGGATGCAATTAGTTGCCAATTGTAAATCCTCAAGTTAAAAGCCCTGTGAGAAGTGTAGGAAGCACCTGAAGCCAAACCCTCAGCTACTGTCGGGCAGTGAACTTCTTCCACGGCTGGACTGGCACCACCTTGCCCTCTGCGAGCGCCTGACCCACGGCCCCCGGATGCGACGCTGAAGTTTTACCATGTATTTACATTGACTTCGCTAGAGTGTCTTCTGGCCTGGGAGCACAAAACCCCTCTGGCTAAGACAGGCTCACACGTACAGAAGTGCTCAGTATGTCCCATGAGGAAAAAGTAATCAGCCCCGTGGAGCCTCCTCATTCCCTATCAGCCCTCCATAATACTTTCTTATTTTTTTGGATCAAAGTAACTCCGACTAGCCTGGCTCACGGTGCCCCAGACACATGCATTTTCAATCCGCATCCAGACCAAGCTTCATTGTGCAATAGGCTCCCCGCTTCCAAAAAAACAAGAGATAACATGTACGTCTGCCTAGTCCATTCTTGCCTGAGCCATAGACAAATTAAGACCAGCCCAGGTTCCAGGGCAGGAGGGGATCATTGTAAGGCAAATGAGACCTTGGCTTCTCATGCTTCTGGATTTCGGGAGCAATTAGGAGACTGAAACCCAGACCTGGGAATGCTTTTCACCGTGTTTTTACAGGAGTGGAGGATAAGGCCACTCAGCAGTGGCTTAGACTTGGCCCTTGGCAAGCGCGTGGCGGAGCCTGCAGTTAGGACCTCCTTCTCCAGCCTCCCCAGCAGCGCTGGGCTGCACCAGCCTTGCTGTGCCAGCTGCCTAAGGGCAAAATCATTGATTTGCGATCAAGGGGGAAAAGTGCAACCACGTTCCTCTTTCTCCTCGCCCCTTTTTTTTTACGACCCTTTAGACATCTCCTGTGAAGAAGCCTGCAGTAACCACTTCCCCTTAAATGTGTCCTGCCACCAGTGAAGGACAGTCGAGACATGCTGTGGCTGTCCTGTGGCTGTCCCCGCTGCAGGGCAGTCCCCGGGCTGGGGGTAGCTGGGACTGCGGCTGCTCCGCACCGGCGGGGTGTGGGGAGCTGCGGGACAGCCCAGGAAAGGGCACGCACCTCTTCTCCCTACGCGATTCCTCATCTCCTGTTTTAAAACTCACTCCCAGCTCCCCCAAATCGGTGCTATCTCGGTCATCGTTCATTAAAAAGGACTTTTATTACAGAAGCAACGACCCTGTTGCTTCCTGAGACCTTTTCCTCGAGCTTTCTGAAGAAGCAGTGTACGCATTTCCAGGGCTCTCCAGCTCTTCCTGACAACTGTACTTTCATCTGTGTGCAAAGTCTGCTTTCATATTGTCTCTCTAAGTGCTAAGAGCAAGTGTTTTGATGTTAACTTCTGGGAACGAGCTCTTAAGCTACCACCTCACACTTAATTACAGTTATTTATTAAGTACTCCAACGTATCCAAGGGAGAAAGGAGGTTTTCTGCTTCAAAGGGTTTCTGGACGTGGTTCGGCAAACACCTTTCGCCCAGCAGAGTGCTTTTCCTACCCACGTACCGTCAGACCATGGAGCCCCCTCTCCCAACGATAACCCCATTGTTTTCAAAAGGACGCACGGCGGCCATAGGGTCCCACTCCTGCAGTGCACCGTATCTTTAGGGCAGGGAGTAACCCCCCTCAGTTGATCTGAGGTGACTGCAGTGAGACCGTCCCTATGTCCAAGCGCGCTGCTGGCTCGGCCCCACGTTCCTGCCGGGGTAAACGCTGCCATACACCCTGTTCAGGGTAATGACACTAATCCTGCCACTCTTACCACAGCCCGGTGATGAGGTGACAACGTTTAACTCTCTCCCAATCCTGATGCCAGTAAAAGCCCGGGATAAAGCCAGATGTTGTGATGCTCTTCCCTCTTTTGAATCAGGGTTGGGTGATGCTGAGGGCCTGGGATGCGGGCAGGGCGGCAGCGGGGCGGTCCCGGGGCAGCATCGGCACCAAACCCCTCTGGCACTGCTCAGTCAGGCTCATGGCACAGCCGTGGTGCAGTGCCATAGCCAGTGGGCCTGCTGGCTCCACGCAGGGTCAGCTCTGCAGAGATCCCAGACGCCGACAAAGCCAAATGCTACTTCAAAGCAGAAAGAGCTTCAGCCCTCTTAAAGTGCTCCAGAACAGAGATCCTCCCAACCCACTGAGCAGCAGGTGCAAGAAGTGGATTGGGACCAAGGGCTTATTAAAAGTGACCACGACGCACAGTTTATGGCATTTTGCTGGTGTAGGGAAGCAGAAAACAGCTCCAGGAGATACCAGCCTAGGGACGAGCAAGCTCCCTCCTAGCCCCAGAGTACGCGGGATATGAGAGATGGGAATAGAGATCCCACAAGTCGAGCTCTAGACACCTCTTGGCACGAGATGAACGGTCTTATCTTGATACCTGTGTTTGTTTGCCCAGCTCCAAACCTGTCTCAGCAACACAAGAGCTTGCCTTGCCCCGCTCCCGCCTCTTGCAGAGACACCACCTCCGGTCCCAGCAGCCAAAGGGCCCACCGAGGCTCACCCACACCGCAGCCCAGGGGCTTCCCCGCGCGATCCCGGGCAGCACTGCCAGGGAAGACCTGGCAGACGCTGCCGCAGGAGGCGTTTTAGGGGATGGGAGCCCTGCCCTGTGGAGCTTAGACCTGTCTCTTTCCTCATTGCCCAGTCCAGTAAGGGACTTGAATATTTCCTTGCTGTATTTTGTGAGCGGGGCCTCAACAAACGCATTTTCTTGTTTCAGAGCAGTGGAAAGGACCGAAAGCCTACCTCAGGAGCAGTAACAACTGCCTCTGTCAGTGCCCCTATGGCTCAACTGAACAGAGGCCGAGGACAGCATCTTGCCTGAAGTGCCTGTGCTCAGGCGCAGTCAGGATCAGGCTCATGGCCGTGCTGCCGAGGTGCCACTGCAGCCTGGGCTGGCAGGAGGGGGACCGGCCCATATCCTTGTACCACAGAGTTTCAGATGTTATTCTCTGAAGGACTCTGTGCTGGCCAAGTGGATCACCCAGCTGAGCTTATCAGACAGCTCATTGTTCCTGCCTGAGTGATTCAGCCCCTCCAAAGCACTCCCCAGCAGCGCAGCAGCGAGGAGGAGGAGGGAGGCGTGCGGCGCACACAGATAGTCCTCCTGATAGCGGGAGGCAGATACACTCAAGTTAATGGCTGAGCTCAGATCTAGTTGAGGCAGTTTGACCTTTCTGCTGGTAAGCCTCCCTTCAGCTGACATGAAAGAGTTTGACACAAGCACTCAGGGGAATGTGTGGCCAATAAGTGAGACTTACTTTCTCCAGCAAGTAATATTGATTAGCGCAGCGCCTGCAGATGCGGCTTGAGGCGGTGGTGGGATTTCAGCTCACTCGGGCAGCGAGCAGAAGAGACAGCTGAGACGCAAAGGTAAAATCATTTGTTGACTGAACCTGTAAAGTGTCCTTTCTGCCTCCTCCCGTAGCGACCTGTGCACTGCTGAAAGCCTTGGAGGGAGGGAGAGGCTTCGTAGGCTGGGCAGCAGCACTGGGAGCCAGCTGCTGTCCCTGCGTGGCCTGGCTCGTCTCCATCCAGGTGGGTGTCCTTGTAATTGAGCGCCTCTTCCTATCTTTCTGGGCCACTTTGTCCTTTGGCATCTCTGGTGTTGTGGTTTAACCCGGCAGGCAGTTAAACACCACACAGCCGTTCACCCACTCCCCCCACCCCAGTGGGATGGGGGAGAAAATCGGAAAAAAAGGTAAAACTTGTGGGTTGAGATAAAGAAAACTTAATGGGACAGAAAAGGAAGGGGAAATAATAATAATGATAAAACAATATACAAAACAAGTGATGCACGATGCAATTGCTGACCACCCGCTGACCGATGCCCAGCCAGATCCCAAGCAGCTGCCGTGCCCCCCTGGCCAACCACCCCAGTTTTTTTTTCAGCATGACATCATATGGTCTGGAATACCCCTTTGGCCAGTTTGGGTCAGCTGTCCTGGCTGTGTCCCCTCCCAGCTTCTTGTGCACCCCCAGCCACTGGCAGGGCAGCATGAGAAGCTGAAAAGTCCTTGACTCAGTGTAAGCACTGCTCAGCAACAACTGAAACATCAGCGTGTTATCAACAGTATTCTCATCCTAAATCCAAAACACAGCACTATACCAGCTACTAGGAAGAAAATTAACTCTATCCCAGCCGAAACCAGGACACCTGGTAAAGAAACATCTGTTAGGAGCACCAATGCTTTCTGAGAATTTGGGCAATTAGGAGAAAAAAAAGTACCAAGGATCCATCTGAGCATCTGAGAGAGGATTTTTCCTCTCTCGCCATCCAGGACGGGCTCTGCCCCAGTGATCCAGCTGTAAAGGGTGGCACAGGACTATGCCAGCACATGAAACATCCTAGCCTTTTGCACTTGTAGAGAGCCCGATCCACGCGTAAAGCAGTACCGTGCTCTTTGCCCAAGCCCATGGAAAGCCCAAAAGAGTCACAGCAGGAAAATGTGAACTACCGCAATTTGTTTTAGTTCTGTTTTTATCCTGATGACACCTAAGTACCAGCAATACCAGCCAAATGCTCTGGGACGTGAGGTGGAGACTGCTATTATGTAGTATTTCTTAAATGCCCCAGTTCAAACGCCTCCCATAATAAAGTCCTGGTTTGCTCAGGAATATAGAATGGGGTTTTTGAAAGCAGCAGGATGACCTAGAAGCTCAGGTTACACATAATCTATATGCAAAGGCTCTTTAAGTTCTTTTAAAGCAATGCATGATACTACGCCAACATGAACATTGAGTCCAGGTAAAGGTACCAAGCATTTGTAATGCTGGGCGAGCTTTTGGAGGGTTACAAGGATGCTCTCGCCCAGGATGTTATCGAATCTTTTCACCACAGCCTGCACCGTTCTTTCCTCCGCCTTCTTCCTCTTGCTGCTATGTATAGAAAGACGAGGAAAAAGCAGAGCTTTTCTGCCTGGGGTCTCAGGGAAGGACCAGGAGGCGGTTGCTCTGGACAAGCGTTTGCCCACCTACCGTCCCTCTGGCTAGGATGTGATCCTAGGGTTTGATCATTGGGGTCATGACGCAAATGGAGGAGCTCCCCGTGAGCTGGGATCAGCGAGGGCAGCTCCTGTCTGCAGGCAACTGTTTAGATGGGGATGTGGTGCGTAGGAAGAGCGATCCCAAAGCGAGAAGGCGAAGCCTGGATAAACACACCGGGGGCACGCCTGGGAGCTGGCAAAGGGGTGTGGGACAGTGGCAGGAGCGCTCGGCAGGCTCAGTTTTGGCCGCATCTGTGCCCATGTGGCTGCAGGCAAACGCACCCCATCCCTCGGGAAGCCTGCTTCCACAGCGGGTTTAACAACACGCATTAAAATACCAGCGGGTCCAGAATAAGAGGTGCTGTTTGCGGACGCGAGTCAGTTTGAAGAGAAATAATACTCATTAACCTGCATCGGGCTGCAAGTGGGGACAGGCCCTGGGCTGCTGGCGGACACCTGCTGCCTTGCCCCCGGCCGGGGCGCGCCGTGGGAGGGCCGATCCGGTGCGGGCAGCTACAGTCTCGCAACCCTTCCGCCAGTGAGAGCGAATCCTGCAGCTATTCAGGAGCAGATGGAAGTTTTGGGACCCTCAAACTCCTGGGTTGGCCGGGTGCAGGCTGGTCCCTGCGGGCACATCCAGCCCTTGGGGCTGCAAAGCCCCGAAGGCGGAGAAGTCCTGCTCTCTGCCATCCTGCCGTCCTCTGTCAGATCATGCTGTGCTGGCAGTTTGCAAAGCTGTCTATTATCGGCACGTTAATAACCTTTCACAATGTTTAATTACTTGGAAAGGTAATCAGTCCTGTGGTAGTTCTTTAAAAAGCATGCCCATTTCACTTGCTCTTGGCAAAGACTTCTGCTTTTTTGTCTTTCATTCTAGCAATAAATACGTTACAACTGATCCTGCTTCCAGAGGCAATACCTATTTGTAAAACAAAGAGGGAGATTGCTCCCTGGCTTTCTGGGTATCAGCTGTGCAGCTGGGTGCCGTGCCACAGATCTCTCCCACCGACGCTATTGTGTGTGGATTCAGGGAGACTATCACTGGCCTTATTTTTTTTAATGACTTCTCATTTAAGGTGCCTGGTTTGACACGCACAGCCAGGTACTCGGGGCAGACTCTACTTCACCAGCAGAGCTGGCCCCACTGCTGGCCGCACATAAATAAACAGCCAAGAAGCCATACGTAAGTAGCCCGGTCCCCTCCACTCACTCAGTGCTGCCCTTCGGCCGCCGACAGCAATGCCGGCGCAGGCTGTGACAAGCTGCGATGCCCGAGGCTGGGGCTGGGAGGAGGGAGTAGGAGGACCTGGCAGCTGCAGGAAGAGGACAGGCAGACCGTCCAGGTGGGTGAGAGTGCCACCAGGCTCCCTCCAAGGACAGCTAACCACCACATCACAAGGGTCAGGGGCTCAGGACTGCCAACGGTCACACCTCTGCTGCATTCGGTACCCGAAAAAAGTGGCAGGTTGCTCTCTTTCCATGCAAGGATACCACCACTCATGACATGAGGCAACTTGTGCATGTTGCCTTTGGGCTTGTGACCCTATGCTGGCAACTGCAGCAACCACGGGGGTTTGGCCCCCTCCTGGAGCCCACCAGCTGATGGTTGGGTCCCTGAGGCAGCGTGGGACCACTGCGTAGGCACCATCAGGGTCACTGTAGCTGCCCCTTGCCACCCTGGTGCACCCCTGGGACCCCAGAGGCAGCCTGAGAGCAGACCTGCCTTGGCGCAAACACCCTCTGGCACTTCTATGGAGGGCACACGCATGCACGCACACGCATGTGCACGCATGTATGCACACATGCCTGCACACATGCATACTTGTGAGCCCATGGGGACCTGGCATGTGAGAACCTGCTCCGTCCATGCCAGGGGCCGGCCCTGGGGAGGCCGCACAACCTGTCAGGCTCAGGCTCCCGCTAGCCACGGCTACAGCCTGGAGTAGCGGAAAGTATTAGACTAGATTGACTAAATTTGTCCTTTTCCACTGATGAACACTGTCCTATGAGCCAACGTGTTCCACCTCAGCCAGGGGGCATACTCACTTTTGGGGAGAAAAGCATAAAATGGTATCAGAGCAAAACATTATTCATGATGGCAGCAAAAGCTGCTGGCATTTTCTTCCTTTCTCCTTAAGTATGAGCTTGTCAAACGACCAAACAAAAAGCTCCCAGTAGCTTTCAAAGGGCCAGGCTCTCAGCCTGCAGGTTCCCCCACATTGGGGCATAGCCAGAAGCCTGGTCCCAGTCCCGCAGCCCATCCATGCTGGTGTTTTTCTCATTTTCTTGGAAGTCTTGACAGTTTTGTTTTCTTCTTCTTTTTTTTTTTTTTTTTCTTTTTCTTAAAAAAAAAGAAGCTTTTAGCAGCCCTGGGGCAGAAGGATCTTACTTGCTAAATCACAAGGTTTGCCACATTGAAATGTAGGGACGTGCCCGCAAATGGGAACTGGCTGTCTTAGCTTTTGTTCTTGACTGTTTGCCAGAACCCTTAAAACAACAGGAGGAGGTTCAGCCACCTAAACATCCCTGTGCTCGGGGGAGCCTATAAATGCAGGCATTAACATATCAGACACCATCGGTACCTTTGCCAGCAGCGCAGGCAACCCCACTGCCAGGCAGCTGGGTGACCACAGGATGAGAAGGAGCAGAAACACCCGGCAGTGCCGCGGTGTCCCCCTCCTGGCATGGGTGCTGGGTTGTGCTGACCCGGGATCCCCTGTGCTTGCAGCGCTCGGTGATTGCGGGTGGGAGAGAGGTGCAGACAGTGGATGTCAGGAAACACCATTCAGTGCTGTGATGTTAGAAATACAGTTATCCTAGATTTTAGAGCCAGGTAAGTGGTGATCCACCCGCTGTGCCACCAGAGAGGTACCGACGAGAACTGGATATCTATCAATGAGATGACGGTCACATTTCCCTCCACCCAGCTTGTTTGAAGAACAGTGATGGGAAGCGACAGCAAGGGACCAAAAGTTGTAGATTGGAAGAGGTGATTAGGAAAATGCTGCCCTTAAAGAGCCAAAAAGCAACCGCTAGTGCAGCCAACGGTGGTAGGCATTTCCTCAGCACAGACCTAACCCATAGCTCTCCACGCCATTCCAGGGCTGTATAACCTTATTTAACTTGGACAGCACACCTCAGTCCCCAGCTATGGATATATTTAGACCTCTGTTTCAGTCATAGACTTGGAGAGAGACCAGGTGTACAATTCAGACCTTGCCTGTAGTCATTCCTTGGCCACCTCACTGTTCTGCTAATGTTTATTTAAATGGATGAAGGGTGGAGCACGACCTAGCAAGGGGCTGAGAAGCTCTCCTAACGTCCGTCCCTCAGCTGGGCTCTCGTCAGCCACCTCACTGCAATATTTTAACCTGGAAGGTCTAGGGCGGCACTGCATCTGCCTCCAGGCTCCACCTCGAGGTGCTCAAGGTCCTTCAAGTCCCTCCTGCTGGCTCCAGTTTCCTTCCCATGGGTCCCAACAGGGCCACCTCAGAGGGATTTAAGGTTTCAACAAGCTGCACCATTCAACCTCAGACTCTACCGGGTACAAATTCTACAGCAAGAGTCCCCCGGTCTTCTCCTGCAGCTCTTGGTACTAGCTTTCCCTTGGGCTCTCCCCCATGAGTCCCTGCACAACTTTGAATCACCAAGGAGCTCAGGAGCTCCAAATTATCCTTTCCCTGGGCTTTCCATCCCCATTTAGGTCTCTCTTGGAAAAGTAGGTGGGATGGAGCTCAGCTCCCACAGCACCCAGACCTTTCCTCTGCTCTCCCTGACCATCTCCACCTGAATTTCCGCCATCACCTGGCTGCCTCCCCATCGGGGGAGCCTCCGCCTGACCGGGAGGCAGTACCCTTGCTCCCAGCACTGCCTCAACCCCATCATTTGGGTGAAGGTTAACGAAGATGTGCAGGTGGGTGCCCACCCCTGAACCCCCTCCTTGAGTTTGCAGGTCCACGAGGCAGGCGAGCCAAACCCTCTTCCCTCGCAACGTCACGGCATTAGGTTATAAAGTTCAGCTTGTCAGTAAGTAAGCCAGTCCCACCCACGAGTTCTTTCCACATAATTATGGTTCGCAGAGATACCAGGAAAAAAGGAGAGCCCCTGCCGGAGATGCTGACGTCTTTTTCCTTTCAGGTTCAATGGCTGCTTTATTGCGGTTGGGTTTTCTTCCTCCCCGTCGCCCGGTCTTTCTCTGACTGGAATTGTTCCCCTCCGAAAAACGTGGTGACTTTTGCTGAAAAGCAGTTCTGCCACTTCTGTAGCGAGGCAGTGCTCACAAACGGCACAGTGGTAGTTACGGGATGTGTGGTTTACCTCAAGACGTCACATCTCCTCTCCCCGGAGACATCAGAAGGGTTATTGCTCAAATTCGGCTTCGACTGTATAAAGGAAAAAGGCCCTGTGACTTTCACTACTACTTTTAATGTTCTAAGAAACCTTCAAGCTCCTTCCTCAAGCTGCTTCAAAGGGCAATTAGCTGGGGCACAAGATGCTGCCTTTTGGTAAGTATACGCATACAAAGTGTGGTCTAAAATCCCGTGAGTCAAATTTCAGTATTTCCTACCTGGGGAAAGGAGCGACTGATTTTGGTTGGGGATTTTTCCCAGGTGAAGACTGGTCAGAAAGCAGACCTTCGAGTCTCAGATTCATATTTTCTGCCATTAAATACTTCTGGAGAGCAGAAGGGGTGAAATATCTGGCGTGCCTCTTTCAGTGCTAGAGCCGTGATGCTCGGCTGGAAGATGGTCCCTTGGGAGCCATTGCTGGGGATGGCTGTGGTCCGTGTAGGGAAGGGGGGCACCGGGGCTGGGCTCACCCAGCAGCGCACTGTGCTCTGCTGAGGCGAACATCAACCCAGCAAAAGCTGGGCATCCTCCCTGCGACAGGAAAGCTGTGAAACAAGAGGTGGGCAGGCTTGGTCATGCCGGACACAGGCAGCACGGGGCTGCATTAGTGCACACTCAGAGAGAGAGCTGAGAAAGGAAACCAGCAAACCAGATCTCCCCATTCCAGCTTAAAAAACAAAAACCACATAGAAGGTAAACAAATACCATCACCAGTGGAAACGCAGCCATTCTCATCTCCTTCACATAGGCAGTGGGGAAGGGTGCAGGGCTGCCCAGCCAGGCTGCCGGCGGCGCAGAGATGCACCGTGGCTCGGGGGAGCCCAGCTGCCGCCATCCACCCCAGGTTTGGTCCTCTCCCTGGTTTTGCTGGCAAGGACACTCCTCATTTTCTCACAAGCCACCCCCAGGTTTTAACAACTTTCCCCCTCTGCAGACCTGTGCCAAGCTGAACTATTACGAGCACGATGCTGTGAATCCTTGGGGCAGGAGGTTTTGCCTGTGCAGTGGCTGATGTGCTTTTCGTGAGCTGTTTCAGCCTTTCGTGAGCCCCGGTGATTGGGGTCTGCAGGCACCGCTCCTGAGAGCTGCGCACCCGAATCCATGATGACGCCAGGAAGGGCAAAGGGTGCAAAGGCAAACTGTGTCGTGGCCTTCTGCTCGCCTCAGCTTTGAGAGTACAACTGTGGTGGTTGACCAAAACCATGACCAAGCTCCCCTTTGCTAAAATCATCGGTTCTGACTTCCCATGCGGTGCTGGAGAATGGGGTCCCCAAGGGAGGCGCAGGTTTCCCTTATTTTTATATAAAGACACTGCGTTACGCCTCATGAATGCAGGGTTTACTCATGGGTGCCTTCCTCCCGTGTGCAGTACCACACTGTGACCTGCCCAGGAAACGCAGCTGGTTTCCTGCAGCGAGCTGGGCAGTGCCTCGCTAGCTGAAGAGCTCGTTCACCTGCCTATTTCTCCAGCGCCAGCTTCTTGGGCTCCTCCAGGAAAGTCCTCATCCATGGATGAGAAGCACTTGCCAAGGGGATGAGCAGTGCTCACAACCCTCATGCGCAGAGGGAAAGCAACCTGCCCCAGCCCCGGCAGCAGGAGCTCGATGCCTGCCTCCCCGCCAGCCTGGAGGCAGGATGCACGCCAGGGAGAGGGAAACGGTTATGACACAACCAGGTGGAAGATGCGTGTGAGTGTGTGCGTTGCAAGGACATTATCTCCTAATGCCAAGGTGTGAGTAGGGAAGGAGTTCCCTTCAACAAAGCTGCCCCGGTGGGGAGAGGCCAGGGATGGGCACCTTCATCCCCGGCACTCTGTCTCTGCTGGGGCTGGCAGGCTCCTGGCATGAGCTAATTAACCCTTCAATTGCTGAGGAAACTCAGAGGACCTTAATTTGACAGTCACCATAAAAATATTTTGTCTGTCAACAGAGTCTTTCATCCAAGGATCTCAAAGCCCTTTACAAGTATTAATTAAGCTCACCAAGGTAAGTATGAATAATTATTGTCATCGAACAGCGCAGAGAACTGAGGCCAAACTTGCCCAAGAGCATCTGTCAGGCCCTGGGGACCGGCGCAGAAGAAGAGCGATTCCCAGCTGCAGTCACCAGACTGCAAACCCTCCTGCAGAGAACAGCCTCAGCCTGCAAACCGTCTGAGCCTGCAGTGCTCCACTCAAGGGTCTCCTCCCCTAGAAGATAACATGTTCGAAGGACAGGAAAAAAAAGTTATTTTCATTTTCGAATACAATGCAATCCATGTCACTGTAAAAAATTTAGACAAAAATGACATGAAAATATAAAGTCCCCATATCAGTGTGAAAGCTTTCTGAATAACATAAAAGGAATGTTGTTTCATTTATCCTGTGTCTTGTGTTAGCCCCTTCTACTGTTCTATGTGAGATTAGTAGTTTCTGAGAGTAATGGATAGTAAATCACGTGCTGAGGAATTAGGGACAGAATTTAAGGACTATTTTAAACCCGAAATGATCAAACCTTCATTTATACAAACATGCTTATTATTTCCCCTTACTATTATGAATCTCAGGGCTTCGAGCACTTTCGTTTTCCTATGCCTCCAACCATCCTGTATCAAGGAGTCTCAGGTCCGGGTTGCTTAGGTTGTAAGTGGGGGTATATTTTAAAGTGATAAAGACTCACTGTCATCATCTAGTCTGAACTCTTGCACAGCCCAACCCAGAGGAATGTAGCTATTTACCTTGTAGATAGCCCAACTACTTACCTCACATTATTTGGTTAATTTCCGTGGATGTACCTGTAACTGCTGAAGGTCTCTGAAGTTTCCCGACCTTCCAAACCCTGCTCTGTGTTGCATGGAGAGACTCCAATATTGGGCTTCTTGTTTGCAAATTCCTTACCTACAGGAATGTTGTGGGAACGAATATACAAATATTGTGAGATTCGAAGATATCAGAGCAATGGGGAGGGGAGTCATAAATATACCTCACACAGATAATAGCAGCTATAAATTCTATTGGCTTGATCTGGCTTGGCACCAGCACTCTGCAGAACTACTTGCTGTGCTCGTTCCTCTCTCCATGGCAAGCTTCACTGTTTATTACTGATATATAACCATAGCATTATGGTCATCTTCGGGATGGTTCCGAGTAAAGGCAGCCTTTTCAGTTTGAATTAAGCACTTTCCAAAGCAATAGCAGCTAAACTGAAGAATATCCGTATGAAGTGTGTTATGGGGTTAAACTGATGATTTGTCTTATGCCAGCACAACTTTCCTGCACAAGTATCTTTTTGACAGCTATTTGGCCTCTGAGTTCAAACCATGCTTGACACCTGAGCCACCATAGATGGGGCTCTGAAGGATGAACGCTACCCAGAGTGAGGAAACTGAGTAGGTGACTCTTCTTCGTCACAGAGGATCCTCCAGCATCATGACTGGACTGGAGGTGATGGGAACTTCTGCCCCAGCGGAGCAAAGCTAGGGTTGCTCTCCCAGAAGGGAAGCCGACATGGGTATGCTGCGTGTGGGGAGGAAACGCTGTTTGCATGGTGGTGGCACCACACGTCACCTACTCCAGGCACGCAGTGGGAAGGATCAGTAGGCTCGGAGGAGTCCTTCCTCTCCCTCCCCATGCAGAGGGCCATCTGCCCTGTGGCTCCGCTAACCCAGGTGCCTCTGCCCCATGCCTCACCCTGCCCGTCCAGCGTGCAGATGGTGGTGGGCCCCCAGGGACCTCCTCGCCCATGCGACTCGAGTGCATGTTTCGTTGCTGCTGAATCCCTGGGCAGCTTGAGACAGAATGGACAGGCGGGGTGGTAATACAGGGTTTCAAGTTACTGACCAGTTAATTAGGAAGGGGGAGCCTCTTCTCGAGGAGTGCTGGAAACCTCCTCACCCAAGCCATCGCCAACTGAGCTCGATGAAGTGTTTCAGATCAGTGCTGCCTGTTTCCAATTACATCCGAGAGCATTTCTGCAGTGAAGAGCCAAAGTCTTGATTTATAGGCTTTTGGGCAAGGGAATGCAGTGTTTTTTATTATCTTTATCTCTAAATCTGCTCTTGTTACTTGTTGCTTACAACAAACTTGCAGAGTCTAATGCAAAGGTCTTTTGTTAAGGTTTCCTACACTCAGATGCTAAAATCCTTCATTAAAGCCCAGGCTAATTGCTTCTGCATCAGATAGACAGGCCCATCCATTTCACTCCGTTCAGCATGCCCTTGGGAGGGGAACACACGTTTTGGGATGGCATCCTCTCAGAAGGTGGGCGAGCTGGAGACAAACCTCAGGCTGAGGCTATGCAGCCACGTTGCCGTCCCACCCAGACCTCGGCCACGGCTGGAGCCTGAGCACTCGCTCGCACCTCATGGGCGCCGTGGACGGTGGGAGAGGCAGCCAGCCCACTCCTGCGCCACTCGCTCTGCACCAGACATTCCTCTGGCTGGATTTTCTGCTGCATTGGCTTCCCACATATTTATCCTGACATCACATGGGCTGGGGCCCTTCCCGCCTCTGCCCAGCGTGAGTTTGCTGTGCAAAAAAAAAAAAATCGCTTTTAGAAAACGATGTCTTCTGTGGAAGGAAAATGCTCAAATGCAGTGAAGAAGAGTTTTATGAGCTTTGCTTCAATACTTGTTGTGCAACATCCTTACGGGATTTCATTATTTATGATTTTATCTAACTACAGTCTATGCCTAATAGCTCGGAGGTGCTGTTGATTAATTTTTTCCAGCTCTTTGATGTACCGGCAATAACTTGTCCATGTTGCCCTGTGTCAGTAAAGTGGAAATTGCCACGGCACAGTCAAGGGATGGTATCATGAGGTGGCCAAAGCCGGAATAACTGCCCATGTCCATGGTAGGACAGAGGTTCCCCCCGGCCACGCTCTCCCCACTTGCATTGGCTGATGGTGCTATAATGAGTCGACTCATTAAAATAGGAAAAAACGAACCCAACTGAAAAATGTTGGGGGTTTTTCTTGTTGGGTTAGGGAGTCGAACTCGCTCTCCATGCGACCAGGTATGTACCGGAGCCGGCACAGAGGACGAAGGGAGCGATCAGGCAGCGAGGAGCGGCGGGAGGAGGAAGAGGAGGGAGAAGGGCAAGTGGGGGCAGGCTGTAAGATCATCTTTTGACACCACACCCTACGTATGGACATTGTCAGTCTAATTCCTACCATACTGGTTCCGTCCTCGATGTTGTAATCTGTTTCTGTGAATCTTTTCAATTAGGCAGTGATTTATTGGCTAGTGGGGTGGGTTTGGACAATCTCCAGCAACAGACACAAAATCCATTACCATGCTGAGCTCTGTCCTATTGCCTGCAATGCAAAGGCATGAAATTTTTTCTCCAGGAAATGAATCTTTTTCGAAGTGATTATAAGATTATATGACTAGGCTATCGAGTGATGTAAACCTGCAGGTTTCCAAAAGCTTCGGTGTAGTTACACCACTTACAAAAGGATTCGCTTCAGAATTTTTAGCTGTCCCAGCACATTAGTTGCTGATTAACTGGAGGTCTTCCTGAAAAGAGTGCATTTATCAGCATAAACGGACCTCTTTGTTCCCTTATGTAGAGGTTTTCCATCTGCCCAAGTTAAAGTGTTTGCCAGTTCAAAATTTATTATTTCTTGTCATCGCTTCTCTTATAGTCATCACCTCTCTGGTATTAGTCCAATTCTGTGGATTTGTCAATCACCACCACAAAGAAACCTGGAGCCAAAATAAACTTGGCACGACTTGATTTCTGTATTACAAACGTACTGGCACAAACGTTGTCCACAAAATCTCCCATTTCAGCAAAGTGCTTGAAATCCCATTGACTTCAATTAGTACGTTAAGCAAGTGCTTAAACGCCGCGTTTGAACTGGGGCCTGAAGACCATGCCTTAGCCAACTGGATTTGTTGTCTTTTTTTTTTAATAGTTATGCAGTTTTTAGAGGAATTTCCATGTTTCAGTTCAGTCAAGACATCAAAAACTTGGGTGAGATCAAGGAGAACTGAAAGCAGATACTACGGTGTCTTCTGGCATCTTTCATTTACAAACTGTTTGTGGCAGGTTAAGCATTAGGATTCAGGGAGAGTGAATGAAACAATGAGACGGTCTTCTAGGACACTTCGCTCTCCCTAAAGTTATGGGGTCAAATCTTGGGGGGAAAAAAAAATCTTAGGCAAAACGACACAAGGGAGGGAATTACTGATGTATAAGATAAGGGAAAAATGTGGACCACTACGAATAGGCTTTACTTCATGGTAGCTGATGGTGTCTGGCAATTTTATACTGCATGCTACTCCTGTTCTCCCTGTATGCAATTACATAGGCATATCAGTGTAATGCATGGTTATTACAAAATAACCACAACATGCTGGGAAGAACATTTTATGCTTCTTAGTTGGACAAGGCTCATCTGGTCTTAATCTGATTTTTTTTCTTCTTCTTAAGGAACATCTTCTATTTTAAGATTTTCCCCATTTAGCCAATGGAATCTATGTTAATTTGACCTCTATTAAATGAAATTTTTTCCATTATTCTCTCTGCTGATCAAAATGCTCTGGGGCAGTTTCCTGAGAGGCAGGCATACCTTGCCGCTGGAGCAGGAAGGCAGAGCGGTGGCATGCAAATGCTCCCCCACCTTCCTCCTGTTGGGAAAGCGGCTTCCAGCCCGGCTGCCTCCTAAGCCGGCTGCTCGCGCTGAGCCCGGGACCTGGGCGCTTCCCTCGCCCAAACCCGTCTCTCCTGGGCACACTTGTGCTGCCCTACCGTGGGAGGCAGAGCCACTGGGCGCCGTCCCTTTTCCCACTGGGTTTGGGCACCTTGCTCAGCGCTGAGGGGAAATCCTCAGGAGCTCTGCCTGCACGGCGGCTCCTCTCAGCCACGCAGCTGCTGAACGAGAGGGTGGTGGCGGCAGATTCTTTGCCTCTTTGTTTTCCACAGGACTGGAAGGGACTGCTGTCTTTTACACAGGGGTCGCTCCCGCAGGCGACCGGGAGGCAGGCGCTGAGCATGCCCGGCATCAGCCGGAGCCTCTGAAGAGCAGGGCTGGCCGAGGAGCAGCCTGGCCCAGGGCTCTGGCGTGAGCCAAGGCGGGCGATGCCGGCATGGCCGACAGCGGGCTGGCGGGCTCCTGGGGAAACTCTGCCTATTCCCAACCAGCGTCAAGAGAGTTCCAGCTTTAGGCAATTGTCTAAAGGACTAAAGACTAAAGTCTTGCACCCGGTGACTCAGGGCATGGCTATGCCGCGTGATGGAGTGGGGTGAAGAGCCACGAGCCGGCATGGGGAGGAGCACGGCCTTCAGTCTCGCGTCGCTCCTGCGCCGCCCCACCGGGTCTGTCCTGCTGCTTGGCTGCGGGGCGGGATGCGCCATCTCAGGCACAGGCCAGGCGGCTGCTGGGGCAGAGCGAGGGCAGCCAGGGAGCCTCTGCACCGCCCTTCCCGGCACGTCCGCTCCCGGGCAGCGCAGGTGGGATGCGGCAGGAGAGACCCAGGCCGAGGACAGAGCCATCTCCCAGCCTCACACCAAGGCCGAGCACGGCCTCCCCGTGCCCTGGCAAGGGTGGGAGCAGCGGCGCTGGCTGCAGCACAGCCGGGCCCGGCCCCCGTCCCGCAACGGAGCCACCACGTCGCCCTGGACGAGTCACATCCCTGCTTTTTGCCTCAGTCCCTTGTTTGTAAAATGGACACAAATACTTCATAAGGGTGTTGTGAAACCTAATTAATTAATACCTGTAATGCACTTTGATGTCCTCGCATGAAAAGTCCTACATAACTACAAAGCATTTTTAATGTTATAAAGCAAGAACTTCTTGCTGTCTTGCCTTGGCAAAGAGGCTGATCAGATGTTATCAGTTTTGCTGTTTACACGTACAGAAACTGCTGCAGTATGGTTTGGATCCTGTTTTGTTTTTAAAGAGTAACACAGTAAAATAATGGAAGAGTTAATTCGGGGGTCTGTTCCCTGTAACTTCAGGGAGTGGCCAGAAGACTTTATATTTACTGCCAATGAAATAAGCTGAATAGTCATTCAAGAAAACAAACCCCCCCCCCCAAAACCAAACCAAACCAAAAAGCTGACATATCTGTGCATACTGGTGTGTCCCAATCACACCTGCAGTAACTGAACCGAAACACATTCTAGCCCAAGCTTGAGGAAAAACTGTACTACAGGAGCACTTAATCCTGTGTTTAAATGATTGCGCATGGCTTGCATTTCATGGAAGTCAGCTGGCTCCTAAATAAGAGCCTGTTTGGGCCAAATCTCGATGACTATTTTTGTCTAATCTGCCATTAAGACTGTCCCCTTTGCAGTTTTACTACTTAAGTGGTAAAGACGCAACCTGGGGAGTTGGGACTGAGGAGCCCTGATTCTGCCTTCATCATGAAATGCTTTAATTTACACTTGTTTGATAACTAATGTTAAAACAGGAGGAAGCTGTGCTGTATGGCCCTTCCCTTAGAGCGCTCAATGATGAATGTGCACAGCAGAGGGATGAAAGTGCAGCTTTAAATGTTAAAATTCCCAACCGGCCTGTCCAGTGCTACATCTAAAGATGCACTAATAAGCTAATGACAAAATACAAATGTGTTGACTCCTATAATTTAGAAAACTGGAGCCAAAGGAGCCTTAATAATCCTGCTTTTCTTTCCCAATTAACACTGTTTACTTTCTGCATTTCCTTGACCTTGAAAAGTGAGCCTGCACAATTCCACATACTTGCCTCCACCTTTAGCCTTCACAGAACGAATGCGGCACCCAGACTGTGCATGGCTCAAGCGGCATCACACTTGGTTTAAATTGGATTATAAAACTAGACTAAAACTCCATATAAACATTTACTCCACATTTACAAGATGTACTTTGCAGTCAGTCCTCCCCAGGACGGGATAGTTTCACTGCACTCAGCAGTGTCGTTCCAGACCGACAGAGGCACAGCGGCGATGAGCCTCTGCTCCTTCCCTCTCTGGCTGCCAGCACCCGCTTTCTCTCTCTTCCTTGAAACCTAAAACTGGCTGTAAGCTCGGACATGATCATTTTGCTAACACAAATAGGTAAATACACACACGAAGCACATCATTGCAAAGGGCTTGGGCTCTTTGTACACTGTCATTCCAGCAGCCGCCTCAAAGCTTGGGGACGCCCAGAGTTCCCTGCGAGCAATAAGCAATTGCTCACAAACATTTTTTTGGTCTTTTTTGTTTTGTTTTTTAACGACAACTTCTCCCTGTGTTCATCTGGACAGCGTTCGGAGGACAGCGGGATCTCACGCATGGCAGTGTGGCTGGCAGCGCTGTGGCTGAGCCGGGCGCTCTTGGCCCATCCTGCCCAGTGGAGCGGGAGGGGAAGGAGCCGAAGTCCAGCTCAGGTGTGAGCAGCTGGAGGCAGGAATACACACAATGAGAGGAAACTGGGTACATTGCCTTTGCAAAACCAAATAAACAACACATCTGAAAAAAACAAAAAAGGCTCCCAAAAACTAGCTTGGACAAAATCCTTTCCTTCCCCCAGCAACAGTGGGTTGCAGAGGCTGAAGTGTTTTCACACTGAAAGCACGGCAGCATTTGGGAGCTTTCTCTACAGTCTACAAATAAACAAAACTCAGGGAGTGTTTTGCATTCAATAGTTAATCACAGTTGGCTGAGTGTTTATATTTTTCTTCACTGTAAAGGCATTCTTGGTCCGCCTCCCAAACAGCTTGTTTTGTCTGCGAGATTTAATCTTGAGTGGCAGGACTAGGCGCAAAGACAAACCTCAAAACAATTCTTATTTTTCTATAGCAAGATGTCAGGATGTAAAAGCTAACTTCTCTGCAAATGGATCCCTCAGGTTGGCATGCACAGGGCTTCTTGCTACAATTCCCAGTCTGCCCTGATACGGTGGCCCATGAAGCAGCTCATTTAACTCGGTTTTAACTCTTTCCTGTTTGTGAACTGCTCTAAATAGTCTAAACAACTCCAAACAACTAGAGTTCAATGCACGTTTCCAGCCCTAGCTCCTCCCTGAAGAAGTATCTTGTTTGTATACAGGGAGCATTGGCTCCAGATGCCCGGCCTACTTTCAAATCCAAACATGGTTTTTCTTCAAGGCAACATCAAGGTACCTTTCATAAAAATGAAGGGATGATGCAATATGTCTATAGTGCTTCAAGTACTCAAGCTACTCTGCTCAGAATTAGCTTAGGCAGTTACTTAAGAGCGCCGTGTTGTATAGACATCAGCCACATTTTTGCAGCCATCCCCACCAACACAAGCAAGTGACTGAAACAGTACTTATTTATGTCTTTGCATTTCTAAGATCTGAAAATGGTTAGAAACAGTGAACTTTTAAAATCTCACCACTTTTGCTCTACATTTTGTTTCCATGTGCTAATGCCTCTGAACAATCTTTAAAGGTAGATAATATCAGGTTGTGCTTGGTTGTGCTTAGATCTGTATCACAGATTAAAAAAAAATTAATAAAACCACATCCAAGTTGCCTGAGAGGTATGTCTGCAGGTCGTTTAGTCCAACCTTTCGCTTGAAGCAGGACTATCACCAGTTGCTAGATCAAGACCGCCACGGCTTTGCCTACTCACGTCTCACAAATCTCCAGGGAGATGCCCCAACCTCTGGGGGCACCTCTTCCATTGCTGGACTGTGTCCTCTTGGTGGAAATGCTCTCTGCCCTGGGCTTGGTATCCTGGAGATCTGTGCTTTTGATGGTGTTGCTTCTGGAGGAAGAATTTTTGATAAAAGTCTTCCCTGTAAGCATAATCAGACAGAGCCTGAAGGAAGGAGCCATGAAACTCCCCGCAAATTCATTTCAATGGCTTCTTGCAGGTCCCCTAATCCTGTGTATGTAACGCTAGACATAGGTATATATTTCTGATATTTCTTTCCCGTATATGCTTTAAAAGCAGTAGAAGTTACTCTTAGTAAAGATGGGGTCTATACAAATAATGTGTTAAGTGATGCTGGTAACCTCCAGCACCTTCTCAGAATCTTCTCTGAGCTGACTTCAAGCATATGATCTGCTTCTTGAGCCTGCTCCAAGGTATCTCTGGAGCAGAAAAGATAAATAACACTTCACACAGTATAGCTAATATGGGGACCCTTTTGCCAGAGTGTATCAGAGTGCTGAATACATGGTTCAGTTTTAAAAAGGGCCAAATAATCCCATGATCCATTTCTAAAACACCCTAATAAAAATAATGCTAAATTCAACAAAATGGCCATTACAAACGCAGAAGAAATACTCCTGTGATCCATAACAAGCACGACAAACCAAGTCATTAGATTATTTTGGAATCTCTCTTATAAAGTACCCCAGCACCGGCTGATGCCAGAGACAGGGAATCGGAGTCAACCGAGCAATGTCCTGACAGACAACAACTCCTCTTCGAACCAGGCACCTCCAAGTGTTGTGTGCAGCCTTGCTTTGAGAAGCCTTTTCCTCATGAGCAGGCATTCACCCAGCTTTGCGTGAGCAATCCGTGTTGGTGCTGAACACCCATCCACTGGAAGAGAGGAAGGCAGGATCAAGTTGCGGGG
Source organism: Fregata magnificens (assembly GCA_013389945.1). Lineage (NCBI taxonomy): Eukaryota > Metazoa > Chordata > Aves > Suliformes > Fregatidae > Fregata > Fregata magnificens. The sequence goes on from WAAD01007686.1 coordinate 117,663, forward strand.
GTTTTTCATGTAACCTGCCCATAATTAGCCTCCAGCAGTGGCTGAGTCACTCACAAGAGTCCTGGGTGCTATTAGGACCAGACACGCCACGGCCCAGCGTATAATTATACCAGCCACCACTGTGCGGAAACTGCTCCATTTAGCTATCTGACCCCATTAGACAGAAGCTGCTATTTCTTCTTGGCTACAAGTGCTGTGGGTGCTCTGAAGAAGACGAGCCCAATTCTCACCGCACCAATTCATGCACCCAAACTCACCTCTTTCTTGCCGAAACCAGAAGACGCCGTCCCCTTTCCCGGTTCACCTGTGGGCTACCTGAGAGCACCCCTACGGTCCAGAGGCAAACAGAGATGCTGAGACACAGCACCTACTGGATACAAGGGACAGGGAGACGAGTGCAGAAAGTCTAGGAAATGCAGCATGCTACAGTATCTTCTTCACCAGAGCGCGATGATAAAACAACCATTGAAACGAGCCATGGAACTGAAAAAACATAAGAAACAAGCTGTTTCTATAATACAGATTTTTATTTGGATATTTTGCTTCCCCTTCTTATAATGAGGATAGTAAAGTTCAGACGGGAAGTTGGTTGCTGATGGCCCCTGAACTTTTTACATGTGCCTCTAGGGCTGGCAATGCAAGGAGAAAAGTTTTCCGCAGTGTCCGCTCTCCGGTGGAATGGAGGCAGCTGAATAGGGAGCAGGCTTGTTTGGCCAAAACACACAAGAAATCACCCTTAGCTGGCAGGACTGTACTTGAGTTGAAGCTGGATTTTGCAGCTGCCTTTTCCTATCAAGGCATTAAGAGGAAATGCCCAGCTTCAGCAGCAGCAGGGTGGCATTCCCCTCTGGCACAGCTCCTCCGTTGGGCACAAAAATGAACCTAGCCCCAGGTGATGAGCAACCAAAGCCCGTTACCTCCTGCAGCCGGGTTCTCACGGAGAGGAAGCAAGGGGGACCTGGGTAGTAGAGGAGGCTACGTACAGCGACTGAGCCAGCGGAGGCCATTTCGCTAGCCCTCTGAGGAAAAGCAAACAAAGGTCAGAGTTTTTGTCACTCCTGGTTGTCATCCTGTCAGACCGAGTTCAAGTGAGGTTTGCTGGGAGGGGTGCGCGATGCTTGGGCTGCTGCTGACTGTGCAGTTCAGAGAAGAAATGCACGGCTCCAACCTTGAGCTGCTACTCTCACACCAGTGCTGCATCCCCTTCGAAAGACACAAATAACCTCGACGGCTCTGATTTTTAAACAATTACTAAAAAACTTTGCTGAAAGGGACAGTGGAATAAAGGAAACGGTGTCAAATTCTAATCAGCTTGAATCATTTCAAATAAACACCATGGAAATAAAATGTACCCTGTTTGCTGGCAGGCTTGATGGCTTACGAAGTAGTCGCCCCACCCAAATCAAGGGCTTGCAATGGAGCAGCAGTGGAACAGAAATCCCTGACAGCATAAGATTTGCTCTTCCCTGGTACCGCATTGCCATCCTCAGGGATAGAAAAAGCAACATTAGGGTTTAAATAGAGTTTGATGAAAACACGGAGCACCCCAAAGATCAATTTTCACCATGGGCAGCTGCAGCACAAGGCATTAATTCTTCACCCTCTCTGGTGACAGGAGAAACGCAGGGAGCTGCAGGCAGAAATAACATTAGACTTCTAGTGTGTATTTTGCTTTTCATGCCTGCAATTAAACGCTTGCTTTACTTCCTGTTGTTTAAAACTGTATTTATTCTTTAGCGCTGCAAGAAAAACCTCCTGTATTTTTTTTAATTTGCACTGGGGACATGTTTGAAGGCCCATATTGTAGACTCAGCAAGTGGCAGGGCAGCCGCCAAACCTTGCTTCCTTTGTTGATTTCTTGATGATTTAAGACCTATTTTCAGCAGCTGATCCCAGCTTCCCCCCTGCCTTTTTGCTTGGTAACTACCATTTTAACAAAATGGTGTTTGTGCAGTGCCTTGGAACCAAGAATTGAACTTTTAAATGTAAGACAGGGAACAGAATAGGAAAAGCAGCACTAACATCACCTACACGCCATGGCTTTTGAAGCCACATGCTTAGAAAAATATAGCAGAATCCTTGAGTTCTTGTAGAATATTCGACTGCCAGTCTTATTTCTTACGTAGCAAATTTTACGTAAGTAAAATTACTTGCATGTTTCTGGTATTTGTGTTTTTTACCTTTCCCAGTGCAAAGTCTGAAATTATTCTCTGAATCTACAGAAGTCAGTTAAAAAAAAAATTACAAAGACCTGTACTGTTGATATACATTGTTCAGACTTTTACTGGCTTTGCCCATAGGGACAAACCCTATTGTTTCAAAGTACAAATGGGAAAAGATATAGCCTGATCAATGGTTTATTTAGTTGCAGGCTTCCTTCAGAAAAGGAGAATACACCTTCCCCCTGCTGATGCTAAGATGCAAATTAAACTAAGATTTGGTGCAAAAAATGTATCCAATGCCATCAGCAGGATTATCCTCTCTGTTCTGAGTAACAACAGAGTATTTTCTCAGAATTATTCTGTTGTGGAGAATACAATACTTAGCTTAATAAATAAAAAAAACAGTTTCTACAGTAAGACTGATTATTTTTACATCAAATCATTCTTTATTTAATGTAGGTCCATACGACGCCAGCACATACTTGGAACAACTACTAGTTGCCTTGTTAAAACATAAACCTCAAAGTTGCTAAAAATAGCAGCAACTAGTAAGGATGAAACAAAATTGTCCCAGAACATTACAGACACCTGAAAATAAAAACTGAAAAGGAGATGACTTAAGGGATTTTCAGTAACATTTAAGTAGTAAGAAACACTGTAACCTTTAGGTTTAATGACTGTTACAATACATCAATTACAGAGACATAAGTAATTTAAGGGAAGAGCATTCACTGGCAGTCAAGTTTGGTCACAGACTTCATTTGCTTCACAGGGCAGGGACGGCACCCTGTAATTAGGAGTCATGGTCAGAAGCCGTGTCCAAAGCTTGTTACCTTCTCGCAGCACGCTTTTCTCACAAAGCTGGAAATGTGAGAAACTCCCCTTCTCCACTGACAGAGGACACTACCCCTTCATCTCCAGGTATCGCTGCTACGTAGATGTGGTATTAGAAACGTATTTCAGACCTGCAGGGGTGACCTCACATGCTACTACGGGTTTCTACTGCCCGCTGGTTCACGGGTGGTAAGGGTACTGACTGACATCGGCGTAGGAGGATGTCCGAGCAGCAGTCCCTACTCACCACTTAAACAGGTTCTTGACCTTTGCTACACCCCCAGCCTTGTATTAGGAGGCACTGCTTGACAGAGACTAACTGAACCCATTCCCCTCTTTCCTAGGTAAGAAGTCTCTTTGTGTAAAACCACCTGAAGTAAGACTTAAGGTACTGCACCTCATTGCTAAATCTCGTCTCCTGACTTTCACTGAAGATGCTTATTGCTGCAAGGGCCAGTCAGGATGAGAGGAAGGAAACACACATAGAAACATGCCTAGTGCGGGTCTAACAACGCATAGGAGATCCGTGCTAATTCTAGCAAAGATTTCTTCACAGAAACTGACTCAAGTCTACTTCATATATGAATGGGAGGATGTTCAAGGACACGGATGACACTGAAAACGTTGCTGATTCAGCAAATGAAACATGCTGATCAACAAAGTGATGACCAGCACAACAGAAAGATCAATGAAGGCCAAACTACATATGATACAGTTAACTTTTATTTATTCTTCCAGCTGTTTGTCCAGTCTTTCCAGCAAGTTCACAAAAAGTCAAACTTTGAATCCGAAAGATTCGGTATTACTTCTAGCACAGTGGATTATGTATGCAGAGGAATAAAGGCTTGACAGTAAGTTTGCACTTTAAGGACCTTTGGAAAATTGTGCACTAATGGGGCTTAGTAACTAGAGATTTACGGCATTCTTTCAATCAAAATTATGACAGAGTAGAATTTAGGCTTCTCAGCATGTTCGTAACATTGCTATTTTTCTCCTATGGTTTGTGGTTCTCATAAACCAAAGAAACTAGCCTAAGTCTGCCTGCTCATTTTAATTGCATATATCACATAATAGGAAAGAAAGCACTGAAAGCTCATTGCCATTAAACTGGCCACAATGCATATTATCATAAAACAGGAGATAACAGAAATAACTCCAACTTATTAGACTACAACTTTTGTGGCTAACTTAAATGCCTTCAACACATACTTGATTCGATATAAAATTATTCAAACTAACTCTCTTTTCCCATGTAGTATTTACGTGGTAATCCTCCTTCTGGAGAGAAGAGTTCACTCATTTCCATGTTTTTCCTCCCAATACCCCATTTATAGTGCTAACACCCCCGATACATTCTTTTCAGAACTATCAGGAAGGGCTCCATAAAATACTGTGCAGGTCAAGGAGTGCAGGGTGGCTTTGAAATAAAGAAAATGTTTACTAAGTGTAAGAAAAATGCCGTTTCTTCTAATCTGAAAATTGATAGGCTTGCAGACTTTATCTTAAACACAAACAGCTCAGTTTCTCAACTTTTCTACCTTTTTCTTTTTTTAAATACTACCAGTTGGAGCATGACATAAAATTAGACTGAAGCCATCAGTTCGTTTCCATATATGCCAGTAAAAAGTTGGTGAAACTATTGAATTCAACAGAAGGAATTGCTGGTTTAGGCTTTTTATATCCTCAAAGTCTTTTCTTACATGGCTTCTAAAACTCTTAGTCCTTTAATAATAAAGCAGTCCTTTGTCCAAAATTAGCAAGACTGAGGTGAAGGATGTATTTTTGGTTGAAAATGTGTACTAATTCTGAAGAGTGGACCTCCTTTCGAAACGTTTTGAAATTGCTAGCCTCTGAATCATGGTAACTTCTGAAAAGATTAAAAAAAATACTGGTGCCACTTGGACAATCAGGTATACAAAGCAAACACTGTGCTCATGGGGCAATCATTACAGCACTGAATCAAACACAAGGTTATAAAATGTAAGATTGCAGGAATCTACTGATGCAACTTGAGGGTTTGGTTTCTACCTTTTGAAGATGCTAGAGATTGTTTCTATCAGATTTTGAACACTATGAGAACAAATGTTTTTCATTAGCCATCCTCCTTCTCCCACCCCATTCACAAGACTTAGCTTATTCTTGAATATGTGTGAGTGGCTTTGACTTTTACCTGAAGAAATGCAGATGTGAGATCACCCCAGTATACCAAACAATGCCTGTTTTCAGTCATTTGAGGTTGTCCAGTTATGGTTTTTTGCTATTCATGTAAAACCATTACCCTTCACTTCTGCTATAAGTCTTGGTTTGCATGCAAAAGCCTAATGCAATGCCTCCACCGAGGGAATCCAGGCTCAGACCTTTGGAGCCGTTTACAGCCCTCATAATGCAGCGAGAGTCACAAGAGGGTGGGTCACAGGACAGAATATGTCCCCTCCTCTGCAGATTTGCAATAAGGCTTCGGGTTTTGTTTGCAGCTTAATTTCCAGCTGAGAACTTCAGTATTAAACATAAACTAAAATTGTGCCTATAAACTAGCTAAAAATACCTGTAGTTTCTACAGCCAAATTATTTGCATAATTCTTAAGCTTCACTGCTCAAAACCTATCTACATTTCCTAGGTGGACATTGCCCTGGAAAGCACTACTTTTAATGTAAAATAACAAGTTTTAGAAAGGGCAGGAGAATGCTGCCAATCAAGTAATTTTATGAGATTTCATTGCATAAGCAGATAGTGGTGCTACAGTGAATAATTTAAAATTAAATGTTTTCCAGTGCCACTGTATCATCTGCATACTATTCACTTAGTTCCTTATATTCAGCAGAAGTAGGGCACATTTTCCATATGCCGTTTATAAGCAACATACACTGCTAATTTTATTCCTTACTGGAAAGTACCCTGGTCTCTTTACAAATTAATTTGGGAAGTGACATCGTGACAGTTAGCCCCAACTGGTGCGTGTGACACAAGCGTGAAAGAAAGGATGAATAGGTGGGATTTTGCATTTGGCATTTCAGAATTAGGGGAGGTAATGTTTCCAGTTATATACACTTAAAATTATTTCTGAGAAGAGATGTTGAACTTAAGCATTAAGCTAAATACCTATATAGCCCTACATTATTTCATCAGTTATTTTCCAAGACATCATTCATTCCTCTGTTGAAAGTTTGCTTCTTAGCAGTATTTATCTTACTCGGAAAAATTACAGGTCTATGAAAGAGCTTTATTTTGTTATACTGATTTATATAACTAGGTCCTTGCGCATTGGTGCGAAAGAAGTAGAACTTTTTCATAATGGGAGTTAATTAGAAAAACACCAAAATTGTACAACTGGAAATAAAAACAAAGCATAAAAGCATAGCATTTCATATAAGATGAGCTTTCAAATGAAGTATTAAAAAAACCCTCCAACAACCTGCCATATTAATATCGGACCAGCTTGAAAGGCACTGAGAATTGAACTGTGCAACTCATACCCACACCTGTGAGAATAACAACCACAGCGAGATGCAAACCTCCAAGGCAGAATATGGCACTGTACAGTCCATTAGGCATTCCTGGTACATACGGCAGTTTTATATTTTCTTAGGATAAGCTGAACTAAATATACAAATTACATAGTATTTCTGTGGAAAAAAAAAATCCAATTTACACCATCTGAAGACAAGGAAACCAGGCAGAACATACAGGACATTGTTGGCACAAGAAAATGTTATCACATCAAAACACGACCTTTTACATTTAATCCAGTGGATGTATAAAGGAATGGTGGTGGCAGAGGCAAAGGGACCAGATGAATACCAAATATTCAGTTTTAAGCATGCTAGTGAGGTCTTTGTTTCAGAAATCTGACAAAAACTGAAGCTACCAAAACCATTTCAGAGGCAAGAAAGCACCTATCAAGACAGTCCAACCCCTTTCCAGGCATTCTTCTTGTGGGCTGACACGTGCAGACTGAAAGATCTGTCCAGTATCATTGCCGCGCCCGAGGCTGCCTAAAGCTTCCCGTTAGCAAATGCCGCCTCCTGGAACTGAGGGACAAACGTTTTGAAATATGCCCTAGTGAAAAAAAAGAAAATGCATGGTTAGGAAGGAGTAAACTTAGAAGATGGTGTCTGCATGTATATAGCCAGGGTTTTAACAGAGAAGGATAATGTTACCATGCTCAGTCCGTTATTAGATCTCATAAATGGGTAGTGTTTTTCTTACAAGTTTTTAGTACGCAGCAGATCCGTACACTTCAGCTTTCTAGACCCAGCAGTACTTCCTTCTTCGGTGTCCTCACCACTAACCTCTTAATGCGGTCAACATCAGTAACTTGACACTGTCAGAAGAGCCTGATGAACCGTCCATATTTTATCAAATGCAAAGATCCAGAGATAAACTGTATTATGGACTGGAAAATAAACTTTTGAATGGCTGTAAAAGTGAGAAACACTTAGATGAGCCACAAGTGTGCCTATGCCACTGCCTGCAGCATTTTGTAACTGGGACTTTTTGATGCAGTTGATGTTCACCATGTTTCTGGGATATAAAGTTGGGTTTTTTTCCCCCTACGTTGAAGAAAGCTTCACATATGGTACCAAAGGCCCAAAGACAGACAAGTCAATGGAGCAGGAAAATCATGAAAAGAAGTTAGAATACATGCAGGAGATAAGCTCTTTATCTGTCTCCTTACAGAAACCTTGACGCAACACAGAGTCACTGTCAATGGCAGTAGTTTACATAAGAGCTAGTGAATAAATACTACCACTTTGCATGAACTGTAACTCCTTTTCTTAGACTCTGAAAGTCAGAACATTGTTCTATAAATTAAGATGTGCTTTGTATATTTTGGATCTTGGTCTATCTTCTTTACAAAGAATCGAGTGACTCATAAATCGGTAAAATGAGCTGAACCTAAGTATCCAAAATTGAGTTTGAACTGTATCTTTGAGTTTATTGCACTGAAATACTCAACCATGTACTAAACGTATTTTACGTGTCCCAGTGATATCCTTTATTTGCAAGTTACATTAGAAGCTGCTTCAGCATTCTGACTACTACTTTCTGCACCAAACTTTCACTTTCTCTGTGTTTTTTTTCTTTAAAAACGTTTTGTTTTCTGTTCACATCGCTGGTCTTTGTAAATTTCTATGCTAGGAGAACCTCCTCCTGTTCTCCCCACCACCCCCACACCCCCCAAAAACCAGAAATCCAAAGTGAGAATAGCTGCAATTATGTTCATTACGTTACTGATCTCTCTGCTGGTATACCTCCTGAAGCAAACATAGGCTGATCATCTTCACAATCATGATATGTATTTCATAATTTGGGCAGAAGTTTTGGCCATCACTGAACACCAATCATACCTCCTCATATCTAAAAAATGTTGCAAGATCACAAAAGAGAATGCTTCCCTCTCTTTGTGAAGTTGTGCCTGGTGAATTAATTAAGAGAGCTGCAGTCAGCTTTTGTACAAAAGCTGTAAACACACATGAGATGCTGCCCAAAGGTTAACGGAGCAATAGAAAGTAAAAGCATTTCTGGGCTGAGGAGCTGAGGCCAGAAATGGAAAAGAAAAGCAGCAAAATCAGCACACACATTTTATGGCATACACAGATTGTGCTGTGTATTTACAGAACACACTCTGATTTATTGAATCAAAGTTCAGAAAGCAGCCCTCATAATTATGCCCACAAAAGTGATTGTTCATCCTGGCACACGTGCATACATAAACCAGCTGAGAAGGTATGCCTGTCATCTGATTTTAACAGTTGAATGCCATTTCTGTATTTGTGTGTTTATAGCATACATTTGAAATTGTAGCCTATATATGTCCTGGTCAGCTCTAGGTCATTTTGCTATCTCAAGGAATATCACTTGCACATTGTCTATGCCAGGATCTATCATCCTTTTATTTCTCCTTGCATTATCTGTCCTAACATTTAATTACATTTCCTCTCCTTGCTTATTTTAAGTAGCTTCCTCCTTCCCCTTTGATAGCTTCTGTGCAGACTCTTCTTCCACGCACATGCTCTTCTTACTGACTTGATAATGTTACTTAAAATTTCCCTCTTCCTAAATTGTAAAAATTCTTAATCACTAAATGGAATATAAGCAGAAGTATTTTCCTACATTTTATTTCTTTTCTGAAACACCTCCTTTACAGCATTTCTGTGCTTTGTATTAAAACCACACTTACTGCATTATATTTCAATGACTTTTCTGTTAGGTAAATTCCAGAACGAATGCTTCTGATACCGCATACACCCTCCCACACCATCTTTATCTACACCAGCATCCTTTCTTTTCACTGATTCCTGCAGTAGAGCTTGTATCCTTTGCCGCAAAACTAAATCTAACACCTCCCTACATTCTGATCAGATGTACTATTTCAAAGAGGATGTTATTTCACTGGTAGTTCATATGAACCTCTTGGAGATGTTCCATACACTACAAAAATTCCATTAGTACTTCATAATTTGTAAATGTCTGCTTTTTTCCTTCCATACTTTAAAGTATATGCTTAAGTTTGCCCTTATCATTTGTGGTCTTGTCCAGACTGAAGCAAATGTAGTACCAAATGTTTACCCAGGATATGTTCCTCCATTTCTGCCCCTCTCCCACACACCCTAGGTATCTGAGGTTAAAGAAATTTTGGAAAAAACATTTGGATAATTACGGTTCATCACACAAAAATTACCCCACCTCCCCCCAAACCAAAACAAAAAAGACCCTGCAAAGAGATCCAAAAGCACAATATACTTGATAGGACTGTATCAGCTACAGCACATTTAATAGACTGAAGAGGAAAGATGGGGAAGTAGGAGAAGGGAGGTTAAACTGCTTTGATATTAATGAACACGGCATATAGGGAGGGAATGGCAAGTGTTAGTGTATAAAAGTAACAAGACTTATTTTCGGTATACATGAAGGAGTAGAACAGGCAGCAAAGACATTATTCATTATTAGAGCTTGTTGGAATTTCTTTTTTTCTAAAATCACATGATTTTTTCAATGGAAAATTACATTTTTACCCAGTTGCGTGCATTTCTGTGGAAATGCTACTGAGTTTTCATCAGGAAAAGAAGGAAAAGAATGAGGTACTTTGGTTTGGGTTGACCTGAGAAGAGATGTTCTGGTTTGTAGAACTTAGCCTAAACAATTAGTTTGACATTAACCTGCTTATTTGCGGTCCAACATCTCAGAGATGATGTATCTAGTCACACGGACAAGGCCCTGGTGCATCACAGGAGTCGTAAGTATAAACATAACAGCAGAAGTAGTCTCTTCAAAGGACCCAGTCCATGAAGAATGATGGGATAAATCATTAAAATTTCTGCTTCCAGGAGGCATTGTGCTACTGCTAGCAGATGCTTTAGAGTGTCACATTAACTGCATTTTTTTTCCCATGTTCCAAGCAAACTTTTTTCCAGAACTTTTTCTTTTCATCTGAAGTTTGGGACAAAACCGTATGTTAAAATATTTGAACCTCCTGTGAAACAGAAAGTCTAACTTTTCTCTCCACTGCAGTGATTACCAGTAAGGAGGAGCAGGGCAAGCATTGATTGCTGGCCGAGTAAGTTTCATCTATCAACCAATTGGCATTGAGGTCAAAGTGTACATGTTTCCACAGAAATAGGACCAGGACATGGACATATTATGTCACAACAGATTACATGGAATAACTTTAAAAGAAATACAAAATTTTCTGAAGGACAATACTTTGCTACAGACTGGATGGTAAGGGCCTCTTTCACATGGAATACTATTTCTTTTAGAAAGGTTTTAAATTGATAGAAACACTCCTACTCCAGCATCCTGCACATACAGGCACAGAGAAACTGTGAATGTAAACATGAACTTTGGAAAAAGATTCATTTCTCATACCCTATTCACATAAACCTATTCACACAAATT
>WAAD01007687.1:1688-25101 GCA_013389945.1 Fregata magnificens
CTGGCTTCTTCTCATTTACCATTTAGTTTCTGCTGACTGCATTTCTGGCAGCATTTCCTAGATGGAGAAGATCTTCTTCCTCAATAGCTGGTTAATATGAGATCTCATCCCAGTTCAACCTATTTATTTGAGACATTTTAGGTAACTCCATATATCAGATGTCACTGGAATTCGCCATACTGCTTTTATGGCTAGTCCTATACGCTTCATCTACCTGCCAGGTCACGGGAGAAAAACACTTATTATTTATTGTTGGGGCCAGTTCTGTGAAGGAAAGCGAAGGGAGGGAGTTTGCCTGGGGAGCACTCTTTCTGGGTGAGCCCTGATGTGCGCCATGAGTTTGCTACGAAAGCAAACCAAGTCTTTTGCAGGTAGGCAAACATCCCCAGACCTATTCTGGAATAGATTTTCCCACGAGGTGTTCTCATGTTGTAAATATCCCTCCTGTAACATTTAAGAACATGTTCATCATTATCATGTTAAAACAAAGTCTCACCTGAGGCTAGTGCCCTTGGACAGTTTCTGAAGTCTCCTTAAAGTAGGTGCATAAAGAAGGGGCACACAAAGGCTCACATCTGGGTGCTTTTTGCTTTCTATCCTAAATGACCCCTAACTCTTTGCAGCTGGGGTGATAAGACAGAAGGGCTGGCTTCAGAGTGAGTCTGGGGCATGGCTTGAATTAGCGTTTCTGGATCTGCAGCAAGACCCCTTAAAGGCTGTCTGCACCAGCTTTGCTATACGACGCATTGCCTGTATATTACCACTTATGTACATTTCCAAAGGTGTCTGACAGTGTCTCAGCTACCATTTCAATACATATCTGCATAACAGCAGAAGCAGTCCTGAATAACTGTGGATAACCTGTACATGCCCTTCATGTGCTCCATAGACTCACTTATAGATGTGTGCCTATGTAATATTTACATCCTTAATATACCTTATTATAGTCAAGGGCAACTTATATGCAGTTAAAAGTAAAATTGCTGCTATCAAAGGAGAAGTGCAGTCACTCCTTAAAAATTGAGAAGATTATCTCTGAAAAGCCTTTTCAAAAACTCTCTACTCTGTTATTAACACCCTAAGAAAAGATCTCAAGAAAAATGGGATAATTTTCCAAATGTAAAGGACAATATAAAAAGATGTTATTTATGAAAGTTTTAGACTAAACCAGGTCCTCTATTATTAAGCAACAGCTCATGTTGCATGCTAGAGACTCTACATGCTTTTATGGCACTTCTACATATTAATTGTCCAATTTTATCAAAGTTGGTAATAATTTACTTATTACCAGCATTGGGGTCTGAATAATATTTTCCTTTCCATTAAGTTTCTTTCCCAGGATTTTTTGACAGTTATATCCTCTCATCATTAATGTTACTTCTCATCACAGACTGAACTGAATATTCACATGAAAGATCAAATCACTGTTATTTTGACTTGTTACTATTTTTTCACCTAGATTGTTAACCCATCATTTTTATGGCATTTTACAGTAGTTGCTACATTTATAGCATACCTGCTAGTCCAATTCATTATACAGACTAACATTTTGGAGGAGAACTTTAAAAGAAAACCTCTTTATGAACTCACACATATTAATGTGAATCTGTCTCCCATTTCTTTTCCTTTAGTGCTTCCTGATATCCTAAGAGTATTTCCTTACTTTCTGATTTAAATTTTTCTGGTTTTTATTTTCCAGTCATAAAATATCTTTGAGAAGCCTTACTGCAGCTAGTGCCAGATTTAAGTATCACAGAGAAAGGCACCATGATCTTATGACTGAAGTCAAAATTCATGGGATGGGAAAATTAGGCTCTGTTCTTGATGGACTTTTTCTGTGGAGCTCACTCCCATTAACAGAGAGCCTCATGAGCATGAGAGGATGGCTACAGATAGTGCTTTTAGAAGGCAAAGATTTTTTTTTTTCTCTCTTCCCTCACCCCCCATATATACAGAGAAACTAAGGTATACCCAGTTTATGGGCTTTGGCTGAAGACTTGACAAATGTTCCTAAAGCAACACTATTTCTTTTTTTTTTTTTTTTCCTCCTAGAGTATCTCATTCCCAAAGAGCCCTGTCTGACCTTGGGACAAACCCATCAGACCTAGTCCTTCTCACGCTGCCCCAGAGGGAATCATATGAAACCTGTGGTTATTACTTGTACCACGTTGGCATCTGGAAGTATTAAGATCATTAGAAACAACAAGAGGCCAAGGAAGTGTTAAGGATCTAAATAGATGGGAGAGAAAAAGGAAAAGGTTCTTATGCCACTTTTAAAGATGGGAAGCAGCATCGGAGAGAAATAAAATTAATTCCCGAGAGTACACAAGGAATTTCTGGCAAAGTTGAGAATTTAACTTAGATGTCCTCTTTTTAAGTTCAGTCTGTTGCTCTTTTAAAAGAAAGAAACAAATAGACCCTAAATCTCTTGATTTTTCATACCCTGCTTTCTTATATGTAAAGTCATCTAGGGTATTTTTCAGATAAGATTATAAAATTAAATTAACTGATATAATAAATTGAGCTACCCTCATCTGCAGGCTGAATATGAAGACTTAAATTCTGCTATAAATAAACTGGGATGGGGCTGGCGTGGGGAAAAGAAAAACCTGAATAGTAAAAATTTACAGAGATTATAAATTTTTTTGGTGTCTTGATTGACTTCTTCACATGTTGTGCCCAGCACAACAGGACTCTGGCTTAAGCATTTCACAAGTAGTAGTAAAGATATTTGTGGTGATGGTGTAGTTTTAAAAACCTGAAAGGAAGCCCTGGATACTCGTAATTTGCTTGCATGTCAGTAAGCTGAGACCAGATGAAGCCCCGCTTTTAAAGATTAAGTTTTGTCCGTTTATGAGAGTTGAGTGGCCACAAGCTCTTAGTCTGCTCCTGCCATAGAAATCAGTGGGATTTTGCCTGTGATGCTGAATGGAGCAGAACTGAACCCTGAGTCTTCATATTGAAATATTGCAATTACTTGTGCAAACTGGGTAATTGTAGCCACAACCAGCCAGATGTTTAATGCTGAAGATCAGTTTTAAAAATGCTGATAAACCCAAACGCCAAATTATCATGTGCAGTTGATTCCAACCACAAAATTGTAGGTGCAGATACAAGAGGCTGTGTGTATGGCTCTTAATCTATAAATGTTTGATCTGGAACAAAATTTTTGTTTAGCTTTAAAAAAAAAAACTTTCCAAGTAATTAAACCCAGTGACCAGTGATTGAACTGGTCATTTCAAGACCAGCAAAGATTCTAAAAACATAGCAAATGTAAAAATGCCATAAAAATAACGGATTAACAGTCCATCTGAAAAAAATAGCTGCAAGCCAAATTAACAGTGATTTTATCTATGCGTGAATATTCAGTTCGGCCTCTGAGGAAAGGTAAGAAACAAACTTAATGGAAAGAAAAAATGTTTTTCAGAAACCTGCTGCTGATAATTAGTAAATTGTTACCAACTCCAGTAAAATATGATGATGATCTTGCATATCGCTGACATGAGATATCATTAAACAGTAGACTTAATTTCCTGCTGAAAGAGGAAGATGTTTCTATCTGAGCCATCCAAAGGTGCATGGCAATCAAAAAGTTGTCCACCTGTCAAGGACCCTGATTCAGAAAAATATGGTTATTAATATTAACAAGCCATAACTTGTGCATGTGTGTTTCATTGGCATGTTCTAGTCAAGCTGTCATTTGCCTTAGCAAAAGGCTGTCTGGTCCAAATACTTCTAAGGACACAATTTAGAAGGTTAAAAAAAAAAAGGTTGAGAACTTTGTTCAGCATCTGTACACCTTTCCCCACGGCTCTTTCTCAGGAAAGCTCACAGGCTGGCCTGAAATATAACTGAATAAGACCTGAGGAAGAACTTCAGGGGTGGATTTACAGAGGAGATGCTGTTTGTAAAATCCTGGCTTTGGGCTGTGGTTGTGAGGGCAGTTAGGCTGGCAGATGCTTGATGCTTCTGAGCACCTCAGTTTCTCCCCTACCCTCGGCAACAAGCCATAAGGGCAGTGCTGGAAGCAGTGATGGAAACACCACTTTGGCAGGTCGTGTGCTTCCATGTGCCTAACCTGAGAGCAAGGTGCTTTTACAGCGTCATTTCTGACTGTGGACACGGAGCCGCTGAGCTCAGAGAGGTCCTTGCTGTAGAGATTGTGCCAGCCACAAGCAGGACATGGGAACCCTTTCCTGCATTGCCCAGTCCCACACTACCCTGATAAGCCATATTTTCTGGACCGTTTATTCTGTAATAGCATTAAACAAACAAGAGACATTCCTGTGGAGCTGCAGCACAGGACCCCTCCTCCTTCCAGGAGCAGGTATTGCTATGATGAACTGCAAGGATTTCAGGTAGCGACTGGTCCCTGCAATGCCAACCGCTGCCCGGCATGGCTGTGGCACCAGGCAGCTCCCTGAAAATCTGATTATCCAGGTCCGTGGCCCAAAGATTTTGGCTCTGTTTTTGCCTACAACTCCCCACATCAGATATCAGGACCCTCATAGATGACAGGGAGGACAATATCTACCTTTAAGTCTTATACTGATGCTAAACAATAGGGAGTTCTTGTTTCAGTAATTACTGTGACTTCCGGAAACTGTAACACACTGTCCTGCTGACCCCTCCTGTGCAAGGCAGTGCTGCGTGCCCAGAGTGATGATTATAGAGTTATTTATTGTCTTTGTACAGGTCTAAAAATCTGCAGTAAAGTCAAGTTTATGGCCTCCCGCTTGCCTTGCGCCACGGTCTGCCCTTCTGGGCACGGCTCCTTCAAGTTGTGGAGCAACGTACCAGAGGGGCCATAGCTGCAGGGATTGATTACAGCAGCATATTTTATTGTTGCTGGACTAAAATCTTTGGGAATCAGAGCTTTAGTGCAGCACTGCCACTTCCTAACGGCCGCCCAGTGTGCCCGTAAGGTTGTATTTCGTGTGCGTTGCATTCTGCTCTTCCACCACCCAGCATTTTCCTTCTCTTCTCCATGGAGGGTGGAGAAACCTGGAACAAATCTCCAAAACACAACCTCTAAACAAACCTTCTTGGAGCAGGATTTGCTCATTGAAGGAAGAACCATACCCCCACCTGCTGTAGATTTGCAAGTAGCTTTTTCTGCAGCAGCATGGGGCTCTGCTGGAGTGGCTTCCTAATTTATTTCCCCATGGGTGCACTAACAAGGACCCCCTGCTCCCCTCCCGCCCCAGCCTCCTGCACCTTCTGGATGCCAGTTTTATACAGCCCAGGAACTATCTCTGTGTTTGATTTCCCAGCAGTTGAGGAATATAGCTATTGGAATTGGTTATGTAAAGAAAAAAAAATTTTGAAAAGAGAAAGATTTTCTTTTGAATTATTCTCCTCCCATCCCCTAGCGAGAACTCCGTTTCTTGCATGCCACAGTTCTGAGCTTCACTCCTACAGTCATCATATACATGTTCAGCAGTCCCTGAGCGACAGCTTCAAAAATGTGAGTTCCTGGGTCTGGTGTTGCCTTCGAGGCACAGATAACCTTTGCAACGTTTCCTTCTTTGTCAGCCACAAGTGGGATGCTTGCACGAGTCCATCTAGGATCTGGGGTTTAACTCACTGCAGCTGGTGCTCAGTATTTCACGTTGATGCAGAAGGAGGGTTTTGGGGTTCTGGTAGGTTGGCAGAAACAAGATAGTCCCTTGTGCAGACTCTGTAAACCCAGCAGCTTGTGTCAATAATCAGACAACAATGACAGACACTGCCAGTTGTCTGGTTTGGTGTTCACTGAGCCCAAAAGTAAAAAAAAAAAATATTATACCGAGAGGAAAATCAGCAATTATTTCCTACACAGGATTCCTGTGAGTCAAGAAACTTTGTAAACCTGATGCTGAGGCAACAAAGCAATTGCTATTAGAAGAACCTTATTTTACAGAGCTGTTTGTGCATAGTCTATTGCCTTTTCTGCTCATACTGCCTCAGTCGAGTCACGCAGTTAGTTTATGAAATGCGAACTCTGAAAGCCCAAAACTGTTAAAAATGCTTTCCATTGCCAAACAAAGCAAAAATCTTTCCACTTTGGAATGAGCAACTTTCTGTGATCAACTAAATCTGTTCTCTGATGAAAATAAATGTAGAATTCAGATCAATGAAGCGTGTGTGTGAAAGGGAAAGAAAGAGAGAGTGGGCGACTGGAAGTGAGAAGTGGAAGGAGCTGGGTATCCTTCAGTTTCCATATCTGCACATTATAGCTAATAAAAAAAATATAATAGTTTGTAGTATTTCCAGCAGAAATGGGAAGCTGTGACTGTACAGTCTGCAGTGAGCTTGAATCATACGAACCAAATGGAACATCCTGTAGATTTTCTATAGATCTGCTCTGCGCACACTTTCAAATAACTTTTAACAAAGGCAATGAATTGCTGCTGCCGTTGTAAAAATCTCAGTGTGCTGTACTAACGTGATACTAATGAAAGGTATCTTAAAGAACAGAAGTTCAGATTACAGGAACCTCAGTAAATAAATCTGATTGTTCACCTGTATCATTTTACCGGGATATTTTTCTCATTGATTTTTAAAGAGAAGCAGGTGTGGGGGAGCAGTGACTAATTCACGCTGCAAAACCAAAAAGTTGTGTGGTTTGCTGCTTCTGTGATCCCTCTTCCCCACCCTCTAAGCTCTGCCATATTTTGGCAAAGATTCAGCTCCTATATGAGATAGCTTATATAGGTCCTATATTAGATAGACGATTAAGTAAGGTGAGAAGACAAAAAAGCAGGGACGCTAACTCCCTGCAGAGCTCCATTACTGAACCGTTCCCAGGAACTCCATTAGCTTGGGAAGAAAATAGCAAAAAAGTAATGATCCAGACAGACTGCTAAATGCTCAGTACATGGGGCAGCCAGTAAGTACTACCTGCAAGGATGTCCACTCAGCCCACATGACTCATGCTGCATTATATTCTGCCCATGAGGTACTTTCTCCCTGCTAATTCTCATGTGTATTGGGAGAAATTCATCCTGGGTGTAGTTCAGGGAGTGATTAGTCTCGTTTCAAGTCATGGCATGCTCGCTCCATCTTCATCCAGCTGAGATGCATGTTGGCACCCTGCTAGGAAATTATTAGAGGCTTGAGTAAGTGCAAAGGTAGATTGTGCTTATCATGTTCTTGTCATGAACTTACTGCTGTGGTCCAAGCAGATGTATATCAGAAGTACACAGTGCAGAACTCCTTTAATGGCGTGTACATAAAAAGAAATGTTTTTTGTCATTTTTTCTTATCCTGGGGTGGAGGGAAGATTGACATCCCATTAACCTGAGATTACTAAAACATGACCTGCAATCCCAATAAAGTCTTTTATTCATCCACTTTTTGTTTAAGATTAAGCAGCCGTTTTCTGGCCATTGGCTCCCAGGACCTTGTCTGAGGAAGGATGAGGGAAGCTGCAGAGACTATGATGCTCTGAGCAAACAGGCGAGACATTTCTCATCTAGATCATACTTGGAGCTTGATGTTCAGGCTTTCCAGAGTGCATTCCACTTTGCATTGGGTAGTAAATTTCCCATCGGCTTTGCAAGGTCGCTAGCAATGGTTGTTTTGAAATGCATGTCTCATGCACACCTGCGAGCACGAAATTAAGCACAAATCTTCCGTGCTTGAATTGGTGGCTGCAACGCTGCTCTGGAGCTGGTCTTTCTCTTTACAGAACTAGTTACAATGCTGTCAGTATGAGTGTCTATATAATATACCTCTCCTTAGATGGTTATGGCTTTTCCTCTCTTCTGTTCAACCTTTTCTTTTTCCCGAGAATGTATTTCATCTTCCCACACCCATGCTGGCAATGTTAGTGACTCGGAAGGGGACACTGCCTTTTATATTTCAGGAGCTTTCACGTTGTGCAGATATTGAAGAGTCCTGAAACTATTAGAGTTATATATAAGGGAAATTCTGGTAACATTATTAATGCCTGTCATTTTAAAGATAAAAGCATTTCCTCAGTCTCCTTGTGATCTGATGGATTTACTGGCATATAAAATTAGTACCTTTCAGTCTTTGAAACCAAGTTATGTCTTAGTGACCTGATTCTCCCCAGATCAACAGACAGCCCCATGCAGGTGTGAATGCTTTACAGGGACCTGATTCTGCCTCGGTGGGACTCGGTACCCCCTGCATGTATGGAGAGAAAAAAAGAAGTCTTGAGGATAATGGCTACATTTCCAGTGCGATATAGGGAAGATGTAAATTGCTGCTCTCTAACCTTAAGCTTTCACATAACTTGTATTACAAATGATACGGTATCTTGCTGATACTTCTTTTTTCATTCTGGGTTGTATATTGTAAGCACCGAGTATATTTGAATGCCCCGGTCTAATTACGGATGAGGTAACCACTATTGCTAAAAGTATTACCATGAGGAAACCATTATTAATACATAATATCATTGTACTATCACTACTATTGTTATGATTCTTTTATTTTTCAACCCCTATTTTCAGTGGCTTTCATAGTAAAATTACCTTTGAGGCTGAAATTTGACATTTGTTCTTTACAAACCAGAGCAAACAAAAAAATGAACAGCTGAATAAAATCCACACAGTCATTTCAGAACAATGAAGCTGGGGAAATATTATGGGTTTTTTACCAACTAAGTGTATCTTTTTTTTTTTTCTTTTTTTTTTTTTCCATTACAGGCTCTCAAATAGAGTTTGAATGTAAAGCTCTAAACTTGGCATGTACACAGTTTTCAATGAAGATCACATGCTTTTGTAAGTTTGGAAAAAATGGTTAAGCAGCACATTACATGCACAGTATATATTATTTTTCCATGCTGCTTCATCCAACTCAATCCTATGGGACACGGAGACTGCCTGAGAAACGGGCAATGCCGTTGATTCCCAATGAAACCACTATGAGCAGAGAACTTCTAAGCCCCCGGGGACATGGGCGTGCAAACTTCATGTCCCTCCCACCTTTATGATGGCTGCAAAGCATTAAGCCTGTCTGCCATGTGAAAACTAGGGCTTCTCTTCAGCTGAATTTACAGAAACCTATTTTGGCTGCCTCTAATAATCCAGAGTATGGCCTTAACTCGGCGCTTCCCAAGCTATTTTCTCCAGCTCTTTCTTCCTCCATGAACTCTGTCCCTCTCTCTAATTAGCTCAGGCCAGACCCACAGTGTCCTGGTTATCCTGCTTCCAGCCTGGGAGCCAGCTCACGTCCTCCCCTCACTGCTGTCCTGAGCCGATCTTGCAGCCCCCTGCACTCCCACCGCGGTGGGGACATGCCCTACAGCTTGGGAATAGCTGCCATAATTAAACTGTTTAAAATCGAGGAGCCTGCAGGGTTTGATTTATGGGGAAAAGCCATAAACTAAATATAGCTTCGCTAAACGATGAATAAGTTGGGATTAATAGTTTTGCAGAAATAAATGGCATGCATGTTCACCAGAACAAAGAATATTATTAAACAGGAGCATGGAGTGAGAAGTGAGGAGGTGAAACTAAACTCAGCAAATCCCCCAGGCATACCCCATGCTCTTCTCTTTGAGATGGCCCCGGGCAAGAAATCTTCCTCCGTCCCTTCCCTTGCGCCCTGGCCCCTACCTTCCTTTTCCCACCTTTGCCTGCATTTCTTCATGCCTCCACCTCCTCTGCTTGCTCCGTTGCCCCTTCTCCTCTGCCCGTTGCCTCTGGCTCAGCCAAGGCGAGGATGCTCCAGCCGGACGGTGCAGGCAGGGATTGCGGGCAGGGATGTGCGCGAGCCCCGCGTGCCTGCCTGCTCCATCTGATGCTGGAGTTCTGCTCAGCTCATACGCTGGCAGCGGTCCTGGCACCGGCTTCTCGACGGTCATTACGGGATGGCAAATCCTTAATGCTCTGTTGATAGATCTAACAGGCTGGAGATTGCTTGAGGCAGGTGTTGTTGTGAGGCCTAGTTTTGCTGGCATTAAATGCCAATTCATATTTTTTTGCAGGAGCACTAAATTGCGCTGTTTTAAAACAGGAAGTCTATGTTAAAAAGCTGTGTAAAACCATTATGTTGTAGCCAACACTCCAGGCTTTTCTAATTAGGTCATTTGGAAAAAAGATGACCTTTTAGTTTCTGCGCTGCTTTTCTAGGGTCACATGTTTCTAATTATCATTTGTATTTTACTTTGTTAAAGCTGTTGACAAGCTGTGACTCTGTGTGTGCGTGTGTGTGTGTGTGTGTTTTGGTTTGTGTGAGAGAGAAAAAAAAGGGCAAAAAAAGAGAGACGATACACATGCTTTATAGGGTTGCTGTCTGCAAGCGTTCAGCCAACAGAAGGGGACAAAAATAATGTGTGCACTAATTTTAAGCCAGTCCAACTTGAGAGCAGCTGAATCTATGGGATGAAGAAACCCAAAGGGGTTTTCCAGTGTTTGTGCCCTTTTCAGCCAGCTTCCCTTGAACTTGCCCAAAGTGCCTTCATGAACATTTGTGCTCTCTTGGGCTGTGCGATGAGAGCATCATGTAAAACAGACCGCGAGGAAAGAGCGAGTGGTTTTTCATCTTCTTTACAAATGCTAGCCAGAAAGTAAATGAAGAGATGATTCTATGACTGGGCTCAATACAGAAAGAAAAATTAAAAGAAAGGAAGAGAATTGGCATTTTTCAAGATGCATTTTGAGTACAGGAAATCTGCCATCAAAAGCGGAGAGAAATTACAATTTCTTGATTCATACCAGGTCTTACAGTCAGCACTTATATTGAGCAGAACTGTAGACCAATCTGTGCTTCTTGCAGAAGAGCAAGAAAGTATAAGAAAGGGCCTTGACCTCTGCATCCGTTGGTCATTTCATGGCTAACAGCACAGAGACATGGGCAATACGTGGCAAGGGCAGCATGTCAGGTCCTAGACACTGAGCTTAAATGAACATGAAACACTGGGCATGCAGTTCTGGGTGCAGATGGAGGTGGAAGGAAATGGGTGCTGTGCTCAGGGAAGCTGTGAGAGCCTCTCTGGAGCAGCAGAGCTACAGCCACAACTTTCTGCTGCAGGCACGAGCGTACCGGTGTGCACGGGTGGGTGGGCTGGCTCCTCTACAAGGAATGTTTGCCACGGAGCAGTGTGCAGCTCTTGTCCAGGGCTCCAATAGACTCACAGTGTTGTTCGGATGAAAAAATAGGGAAAGAGACATTCGGGAGGTTTTGTCAAAGAAGACAACATGTATACTGCACTTTAAGTGACACTCGATACTCCAATCTCTTGCACTAGAATTGAACTTCTGACTTTGTCCATCGGTTATGCTGTTTGAAAATAAAAGGTGGTGCTACTTTGAATCACAGACCCATTCGTGAACTTTGGAATCAGACCACCCGCTAATCTAAAAGAGAGTGTTTTCACTGTCTCTACTCCAGCTGAGAGTTTAGTCCTTAATTGGTAGCTAACCTGTGGTACATCCCTGCTTAAACTGTGGTATGTAGTAGTAAATTTTGTGGTGCAATGAACTGTTAATAATTTAGTAGACCTTCTGACCCAGCGTAGTTGTTTACTGGGCACTCATGGTTATTTCATTTGTACAGTAACTGGAAAATGAAAACAAGATCCTCGAGATCTGACACAGGGTTGTACTTACTGTGCCAGGAACGAATTTTATTTCATCATTTCTTATAGGAAAAATCTGTTTACAAAGAAGACTGAAAAGGGGAAAAGATTCCCATCTGTAAGTCATGCTTTATGAAGATTATGCTATAGTTTCATGTGAAAGACAGCGAGCATATTTTATGTCAGGAAAGTTCATGAGGCAATTCATAATGAGAATGTAGTTTGGTCAATTTTTATTGAGAATGCACCCCCTGGGTTAAAAATTGGTAGTGCAGTAAAAGCACGGGCAGATGACTATTATTGTGAATGGCCCTGATTCAGAAAAGCACCGAACAGGTGCTGGGTGTTAAACTTGAGTTTTTGGATGTCAGTTTTGAAACAAGGCACCAATATTGCACAGGCTTCCCAACTGCAATCTGAAATGTTGTTATGACAGTTTTCAAAGTTTCTTTAGTTCTTGGCTATCTGTAGGTGGTTTCCAGGAAGAGGCACAAATCAGCATTTGCAGAAAGCTGAGTTACCTATAAATTGATGTTAAAATCTAGTTGGCATTTATTTATTTTGTTACATGTGCAAGTAGCTCTGTGTACACACACAGAGACACAGACACACACACACAGACACAGACACACACACATGTGAATCAATAAATTTCACTTGAATTTGGTGACTTGTGGTGCTAGACCTACCATTGGCACTGTGTAGGTCTAGGTAAGCATTTTGTGCTCGGCATGAATATCTAGCAGAGGTGTCCAAATGCTATGGCACTTACCTTGTGATCATCATTTACAGCACTTGTTATGCTGCTGCACTCAGGTTCGGAGTTGTGTGACACCTTCTGCACTCTTTGTGTCTGGCTGCTTGAGCAACCACCTTGATTTCAAAGTGAAGAAGAACAGACAGACCTATTCCTGTGAAAAGATTGTACTTAATATGTTAGAATGGCAGAACTCAGCTGAAAACCAACCAACCGTACCACAAACATCAAAAAAATGCTTTTAATCTTGGTCTGGAAAATGCTTTTCAAAATTGTTGAAGAGCAAGTTTAGTTACAGATCTCCATCCAACCTGGAGCAATGGTAGAGTAGTACATTTTCAATGTAAAACCTTTAGTTTTCTAAGGAAAATAAAATCATTAGGCAAATCATGCAAAATTTGCTTTCTTATCTTTGAGACTAACAGCAAAATTTTGTAGTAATCAAAGCGTGGGGACACTGCCCAATCGGTGTTTTGAGGATTTCTGTTATGAACAATATAACAAACTGCTGATGAGGTCCACCCATGCTGTGTGTCAGACTGCACAGTCATCATGTGAAATCACTTCAGTCCAAATCTCCGTGGGGGTGTTTTGAAGGCATCTGAACTTCACCAGGACCATCTGCATGCTTAAACGGATCACACATTCAAATACTTCACTCAGTGTTGTGGTTACTTGCATAAGGTCACATTTGGACAGAAATCAGCTGACTTCCAGGGAAAGCCAAAGCAAGCCACCACAGTGAACATCTGTGAGTATGAGAGTACAGTCTTGATGGACAAACCCCTATGCAACCTGACCCAACTTGAGCCTGGGGTCCCTTCCAACCAAATTACGCCATGATTATCTGTGTATCTACTGGTTTGCACCTTCATGCACAAGCAAGGTGTGTGTGCGTTGCACAATTGCTGTCCTGGGTTTGCACACGCAGCTCCTGCACTGTTCCACTCCCCATGCAGTGTTGGCAACAGCTCGGTTGCACTCGGCATTGCTGGGACCACTGCAATCCCACCACTGAAACTGAATTAATCATGTGGGATCAACTGCCATGCAAAGGCAGGCAAGAAAGACCCAGGGCGCAGGGTTTTTTTCCTATGGCACCATACTAAATGTGTCTGAAAACTGGAGAAAGGCATTAACTACTCCTCGTTTCAGAAATGATAGCTGGGCTTTTTCCCAATGCGAGTCCAGAACCTAATTCTTGGGTTTTCATTTCCTTTTACTCCACTCGCTATTCCTACAGCCACATTAGTCCTGTCATCTCAAGATCTATACGAGAAAAGTTACAATTAACCAAACATTTTGATAACATAAGAGCAGCAGGAGCAATAATTCTGGTCTGTGCTTTAATTCTTGGGTCAGAGCCTTTCTGTCAGTGTTACTTATATGATGCATTGCCTTGAGCAAATATAGTAAGCAATGAGAAGTTCCTGAGTTTATAATTGAGTTTGTTGAATATCTTCCAAGTCTTCTCTGCTCTGTTTCCTACAGGGAAGAAGCAAAATATACCCAGAACATAAAACTAAAAAAACCACCAGAAAACCTAGAAAGAAATGGTTAAATTGACCTACATACTGGCAATTTTGCTGACCAGATTATTTAAAAGGCTAAAGGGCTGCAGATGTCAAATCCATATATGTATCAGTAAAATGATCATGATAATCACAGCTTATAAAATAGAACTGAAATGCTTCATTAGGTACTGACAGTTTCTAAACCATGTTGTCACTTTCTGAAAATGTGTCATACTGGCATTTATTTTTTTTTCTAGATACAGAGAGAAAGAAATAGAGAATTGCACTGTGAAGCAGGGATGAGCTGAAAGCAAATCAAAAAGGTCTCTTAAAGAGATCACCATTCTCTTTCAGCAAAGCAGGACAATGTATTAAATAAAACTGCTCTTAACCTGTTGGGCACTTGAATCCCTTGGGTTTCCTGTAGTTATTCTATTGAAAAGGAGGCTTAAGAAGTACAGATTTCAACAGCTTTTCGATTGCCTGTAGCTCCGTGTAAGGAAAGGTAAAATTTAAAGGTAAAGTAAATTCACTGCTGCATTTGTATGACAGTAACTTGCGCTTGAAATTGTTCCTTTTTAAAAACTGTTGGTTTGGTTTTTTTTAAAAAATTTTTTTTAATTTGTGTTCTGTGGAATTTGTTTTATGGTTTCCCCAACATGGTTTACCTGTTAAGGATACAGAATGATCTGTATTTCTTTCATGTACAGATCCAGTCCATCATTTTATGAGGGTAATTCTTGGAAAGAGAGGAATATTTCACTCAGAAATATGACATATGCTTGTGGGCAAAATATGCCCTTGTATAGTCAAAAGAAATGATATGCACCTAAGCCCCCCTTTTAAAATGTAATTTAAGCGATACTTTAATAATGACTGTGCCTACTTCTGCATATCTTAACAACGGTGCCTCTCACGGAAGCTCCTTAAAATAAAATAAGGTCCCCAGTTTGAGTCTACAGATATGCAGCACACATGAAAAGCCACTGAACTGATCTGTGAAGTCCCTCCTGCGGGGGATTTCCTAGCAAGAATGGGTTTTCAAGTGAGCCAAAAAGGCTGCTGGAAGTGGCCTAAGTAACCGTTTTCCATCTATTACATGTAACCACCAAAATAATTTGCCTTATAATATGGTGGAATCTGAAGGCTGTTCTAGATTACACCCCTTTCATTTGTTTCACAAGGATTCATAAGGATTCCTCTTCCTTTTTTTTTTTTTTTTCATGTACTTCATAGTCACAGCAACATTACTCTGCCCCTAGCCCTGGGAAGCAAGCAATGAGCTGGCTTAAATGAGTTACGGGTGTACTGTACTGGGGCAATACTCCTCATCCAGATAAAGACGGTGGCAAGGAGAATTCAGCTAGGCTTGTGCCAGAAAGAGTTAGACTGGGCCCAATCCTAGCGGTAAGGATGAGAATAAAAATAATAACCTGCAAGGTGGTCAGGGGTCATGTAAGAGCCAGGTGAGATCATCGTGTATTTTAAGCTATTAAATGAAAAAGAGGAGAACATTTACTTATTAAGATCATTTCCTAATCATTCTTATAAGATTTTAATGAGTGACAAACTGACTCTGGATACAAATTTATGATTTCCCAAAATAACAATTTGATTGGTTTGAGTGATGTCTTGCATCAAGTAATCACAGTTAATTTTGCTTCTGAAGCGATCTGACTTTGTCAGTCTATTGCATCTTCCATGTGCACAGCTGTATTTCCATGGCTGTATCTCTGTTCTTTGTCTGGTGTAAACCCCAGTGCCCAGGGAGAGGTTCTTCCCCAACCTTTCTTCCTGTCCTACGCATGGACCAGCTCACAGATATGTGTCTGCTCATCTAGCTATTTTCTTCTCTTTATCTGAACCTTCCTCATGCTACTACTGTCGACTTCCAGCCTCGTTGAAACCTCAGTTTCTTAGCAGGGTGGGAAAGTAGAAATAATTATAATGAGAACAGTAACCAGTAGCAGCCGGTGCGATTGCTTTTTTCCCCACCACCATCTCTTTACATCAAACAAAACTCAGAGAGGAGGAAATTGTCCCTAGCCACTTTTCTGATCGCATGGGCAATAGAAAAGAGGGAAAGGACACATGTGCTGCTCCTGGCTGAGTGAGGCTAATCTGAAAAACAGAGTTCTTCCATTTTCTTACACTTCCTTATGCAACCACAGCTTGCCCAAGAAATAGCGTTAACATACATCTTGTGTTGTACCTGGGAGTACTGAAGCCACAGTTTTCCACTTTGATGTCAAAGTCAGGCCTGAGAACTGGTGTTACACACCTAAATAAATATGGTTTGCCTTGAAGGGAATGGCCTTAGGAGGGGAAGGTATTTAACATTTCAGATAAAGTACTCATATCAAATTCTCCGATGCAAACGACTCCCTCTCTGACACAATCGCCATGAGTTTGGCTGTATGTATACATGCGTGGATGAAGACTGTAGCGAGCGGGGAGGCAAAGATGAAAGGGCGACAACAGTATTGCTGGATGGAGGAATGAGCCTATTACAAAGGAAAAGTTAAGTCATAAACCACTCTGCAACAATGGCAGAGGACTCGCTTAGAAATGTGGATGCTGTTTGCTGACTTGCAGCACAAAATCCAGGCAACTGCTCACCAGATGTGTTCAGCTGTATGCGTGCTACCCCGGCTCTGTACACAGCCCGTCACATACCGCAACTGCATTGCTTGGGGTGGGCTGTGAGAAGCAGAAAGGAAGACCAGAGCACAGTTGACATTTTTCCTTTTCGTTGTTTGTTTTATATCCTCCCACTCCTCATTTTCCTCCTCCTACACCCTGGTGCTGCATACTGATGAGAAAATACTTGGTTCAGACCCAAGCAGTTATTTTTGGTTATTAAGGTTGGTGCTGGCGGCCCAACCTACACTTTCTAACTTGCCAGAGTTGCACAGGGCTGCTGGTTTTGCATTGTCAGCATTTAAGGGCACATTTTAAAAAGATTTTGAAAACAAAATACACACACACACACATATGTGGATGTATCTAGGGACAGATGATGCACATACACAGCCTTCCATCCCATACATTGGATTAGGTAAAAGAAACCGTCTTTTGTCAGTTTTCACAGATATCCTGTCCTTTCCAGCTCCTGTGAGCAACACCTGTAAAGAAAGAAAAATAATAAAGGAAGGTGGTGGATGATGAAATAAGAGAGCGTGCTGTTAGGAGAAGAGCATGCAACTGAAAGGATATGGGGACGAGTGTTATCACAAGAGGATGTACATGTTTCTGTCCACTTGGGAAGTCAGGTCTTCTGTAAATGAATACAAAAAAATGTTAGGGAAAGACCCTGGGATGAAGTGATCTGAACAGTGAGCTTTGTCCTCATTGTTTGGGGGGGACAAGAAATCAAAGCAAACTCCAATCACTAAATGGGGCACTCAACTCCTCTGTTAGACTTTCCATACATCCACAAGCAAACTATTTCCCAGGCCCTCAGATCTCCTCAGCATCTTTGCCTTCCCAAGGTGAGCTCTGACTGAGGCATTTTCACTAATGCCATCACAACAGAGCTCAGGCTCCAGGTGAGATTCGAGCTGAAGCCTGTTTTAGACTAATGCTTGATACTGTGCTACCCTGGTAGGGAGTGAGAAAAGTGAGGAGCAGGTACATTATGGTGGCAAACCATATGGCCGCTGTGCCTTGGTCTTTTTTTCTCTCTGGGTTTGTGCCACAGGTGTTGGGTGGTGATGACCAAGGAGACAAGAAGGGCAGCAGAGACAGCTATGACAGCTGGTGACATTTTGCAGTTTTCCTGTTCACTAGCCTTCCAGGCCTTGAGATAGTAATTTCCAATCATTTACTTGAAAGAATTTGGGCCAAAAGCTACCAGATTGTCAGGTGGTTTCATCTTTCTACTGGAGGTGATCACTGCAACAACCCTGGGTTTGGACACAGAGCATGTCAGCCTGCTGCAGTCGTGCTAGGAAGCTATCGAAGCTGGCTGGTAGTGAGCTCAAGCAAAAATATGTGCTAACCTGTTGCTGTAACTCTTGCTGTGATTTGTTTTAGGTAAGCTGTCTCAGGAAAACCTTGTTGAGTGCTCACTGCTATTGCCAACTGCCTTCTACAGTCAAGGAACAACTGTGTGTTCCTTCTGAAATTGCAGTCTATATCACAAGCCTAGATGCTGGCAGGAGCACTGCCTTTTAGATATGTTGCTTTAGGAAGTCCTGCAGTGGCCGACATGGTAGTGCTGGTGTTCGCCGTGCCCCCCGGACAGGGAGCGCGCTGGGGATGCCCGTGTTGGCAGCTGAGCATTAAGTCTGTCCTGGTTTAGGCGTCTTGCTGGTCTTCCTTCACAATTTTCTGTGATACATACCCAAGGATCCTCTGCACCAGGGTGTGTCAGTCACTTCACATCATAGTGCATGAAGCAGAAGGCAGCTCCATCCGCCCAGGAGCTGTAATGCATGACAGCTGTGATAGCAGCTGAGGCTCTGTCCTCCCGGCTGCAGAAAAAGGGCCTAGAAAAAGGTCAGCAAGTCTGTACGGGGACATTGTGATGCTCATCCCTTTGTGTAGCAAGGGATTTTTTTTTTTGCTCAACATTTTAAAGCCAGAGTTTGGGCACACCTCGTTCCGAAGAAAGATGCAGCTACCTTTTTTGTCCTAATGGTCAGTGTACCATGAGGGTCACAGGGAGGGGAGCAATTAACCCCTTGGAAATTACCACGAGTGGGCAGAAAGGCTGGCCCTGAGCTGGGAGCACAAATGCAGATGATGGAGCCAGTGCAATGAGTAAGACAAGTGCACAGGTCAGATGTTTGGAGGTCTCCAAAGTTCCAGACTGTAGGGTGCGTGGCTCTCCCTGCAAAGTGAATCGGTATTTCCCCTGTTCTTCCCCAACCTGCAATAGTCTCTGCCTGCCCAGAGCAATCCTGACAACACTCACACGCCTGTAAACACCAGCAAACCAAGTGCACTAAATCTATGCATGGCTATTTTTGGTAAGCTAAAGGAAAAATAGCAGCCTGCGTTGGGAAAGCCTGGGAGTCTGCCAAGGCCATGATGTAAAGCTTTCCAAGTGAATGCTATGGCTGAATCAGTAAAAGCATGTCTGAGTCAGGATATGCTGTAAGATCTTGCCTTCTGAAATTAAATCCCTCCTCTCTCACAGAGAGGTAATATTTCATGCTGTAACCCTTTCTTCTCTGCAGAGGAATGAGCATTAAAGCTGCATAATTCAAAAGCTTCATTTAATTTAGGAGGAAATGCTTTGTTTAGTATTCAGCATTTGGCTGCTAACAACGAAGTCTGAATCTACTAACGAAGCCAGAAATTCCCAATGGAGAAATAATAAAAACCACTGGTATTTTCCTAGAGTCTTTTTATTTTTAAATCACATCAGTGGATTCTTGCACAACAGTCATATTCAAATAGCTGCTAGCTCAGAAAAGGCACTGACTTTGAAAAATAGATTTCCATATTTCCCCTCTAAGTTTTCCTTTGTATCCGTCCCCTTTCAACTAGGTTTATGGTTGATTTTCTTATTCTGCAAGATATAGATAGGGTTGTTAACAGGGCTGTCCCCTAAAAGGAAAAGGTTTCAGCAGCAAAACACTTCTTCATATTACTGGGACAGGAATCATTTCCCTGGGCCTCTCCCCAGCATCCTTGCAATAAAGGTGGTTCCAGGAACTTATCCGACTTTTTGACAGGAGAGGTTTTAGGGAACAGAAAACAATATCCAAAAGACAAAATCTCTTAGTGAAAGTGGTTTGCAGACCTACTCCTAGGACCTCTCTAGGACAAGGTTTATTAATGAAGGGGTGGTTAGTAATAATAAACTGTCTGAATTACACAGTAAGTCTGTTTGAGGAACATCAAACTCTCTTAGTGTACACCACAATACTGTTTATCTGAACAATAGTACTGACTCTTTGCTTCAAACTCAGAATTATTGGTTTATGCACTGAAAGTGCCATGCACTGAAAGAGCTTACCCAGATTGCCCCCTTTTCCCTTTCGGTATCAGCTGCTGCTCCCCACACCCTGCCTGCATCTTTTCCAGGCTCTGTGCTGCTTCATTTCCTGCAGCTCTCACTGCTGCTCCTGGGTTTTCTTTCTCTGCTATTATCATCTTAGGCACCTTTTCTCTTTCCTCACATCTCCCTAATTTATGCTGTGCTCCTACTTTCACTTTGGTACAAGCCAGGGTCTGGCAGGAACCGGTGCAAAAATTGAGGACATGCTTGTGTACATTTGGGACTGTGTTGAGAGTTTCATCAGACTGCCATTGGGCTTGTGCTTGGCCCTGCAGACATCTCACTGCAAGGCTCAGCATGCTTTGGAGGATATAGAGGGTACTTACAGGTGATGTTTGGAGGAAGAGGAAGGGAAAAACAGCACAAGGATATCTTCGTACCTGCAAATGATCAGATATTCTGGGCTAAAGCTAAAAAAAAAAAAAAATGGGCTTGTAAATTTTATGTAACTGAACAACACGTCTGACCACAAGCAACATGCCTAACTCACCAGACAAATGAAAGCACAAAGATTTTTTGAAATGATGATCTAGATGGGCTTCTTGATCTCAGTCCTAGGTACTAATCACCTAGGAGCTAATTCACAATGTATCCAAAAAACGTGAGATGCAAATATCAATAATTTCAGAAAATAAGCTGATCAAAGACTTTGCAGTCCTGTAACAGCAAACTCATATCTAAGCTGCCCACACCTGCTTCTGAGATGTTGCTGGAGAGCACTTCTCTCAAAATATTTATGTAGCTCTGTGGCTCATGCATTGCAGGTTTTAACACCACTGAGTGTCCTGTATGCCCAAATAGAGACACAAACATGGAGAGGTATGAAAAAGATTTCATATCTTTATTTCTGGAATGGCATTGCTAGCTCAAGCTGACCAAAGATTGCAGGCTCCATTGATGCAAGCAGTCTTCCACCACCTCAACCTACTACTCTCATCAAAAGACTGCTGTGAATATTTCTTTAGCTATATCTGTAAGATTTGCTAGGCAAATAAAAAGCCTTTGAAATTCAGGGCCCTTTTGGGTGTTTCAGGCTGGCTAACTAGGATACCTCAGTGCTTTGAGCACTGGTTCTAATTTGGAACAAAACTAGATAATAATTTTAAATATCACAGAACATGAAATTTTGTTTCAGGTGCATGGACACGTGGCGCTTCCAAAACTGCTGTGAGAAGCGTCCGTGTTCCTCGTCTCCCTCCACCCCTGCCCACTGCGGAGGTGGGCTGGCAGGGATGCAGTGCCTGCTCCCCCTCTATCACCTCCTGCAATTTACCCTGTACTGTTGGTTGTCTTGGGGTGCTTAAGGCAGCGAAACAGTGTGGGTGGTGGTTTGTATAAAAGGTGCAAGGTGAAATAAAGTTGTATTGTACTGAGTTACTGCCTCCCATGGCAGCTTTTTATCCCCTTCAGTGGTCTTTCTGCCACTTCTCTCGCAGAGGCCATTAAAATCTTCGGGGCATTTTAACATTCTTTTACTTCTCTCAGCCACAGGAGAGCTTTCCTGTGCCTGCTTACCCTCCTGACTTTTTTGCATTCGAGGCTACATTTTTGGCCCAAGCTGTTCTTTGTGTGTTGCTCTTCCATGATTCTGCCTTATGGCTTTTCACTGGGGGACTGGCACTGACACATATTTCCTTCCAGCAGCATCCTGTTCAATTAGTGCTCTATGACAGGTTGCAGTCCCTACTCAGCAGCAGTTGGGGAGTTGAAACATAAGCCTGTTTTTTGCTTGGTAGCCCTACAGAGGCTTCTCCATCAAGATCTGAATCTCTGGTGAACAACTGAATCTCATTGCTTGCTCATTTGCATTTTATGCCTAGCATCTTACTTTGCATTCATCTATATTTATGATAGATCACAGTATACAGGCAACTCCTTTCAGAGCAATTTTCTTGATGTCATTAGCCTTGCTGGTAGCTTGCTAAAGGAACAGCAAAAGGGTTTAGGAGGATTCAAATAACAATTAGATAATTACGTGTACAAGAACAACATGACATTTTGTAGCTAGACGAGGGAGCAGAAAAATGGTACCAATGATATTAGCAGAAGCAACTTTCAGGTGAATATCCAAAAGCTTAAGTGATTCTCTAAACCAGCTGATGTCCCACGAGGTCCCGGATGTCCCTTATCTTCCCACAGGGTCCCAGCTCTCAGGATTTGCTATTCCTTGCTCTCAACCTTTCCCACTTTTCCTGACAGTTCAAGGCCCTCCAGGACAAGTCTGCTACCCTTGTGCCCCATTCTCATCTAAACCCGTCTGGCACACTCTCCTTTGCAGTTTTGAGAGATGACAATGAATGGGTTGGAAGAGGCCACAGCTCCTTACCAAAGCTCAAAGTAAGCTACCTCAAACGTACTGCCTTGTGCTTGTTAGGGGATTTACATGATACCCATTACCAGCTTGCTTAAGGCAAATTACATGGGAAGAAAGATCATACAGCAGAGCTAGGCATGCATTTTGTAACTGACTTTAAATGTCTTTATGAGAGCTGGTTGTAATGAAATAGTAGCACTCTGCAGTGGAATTGTACCTACAAACCTGTTTGTTCGTGCAAGGTTTTGTGAGAAACTCCTGAGCAAATTTGCAGCAAAGGGGTATAAAACATTAGCAGGCTTTGTGGGAAAGGAGAGGACTGCTAGTGTGTTCCATTGTGAAAACAAAAGAAAAGCAGGAGCAGTTTGTCCACGCTTAAAAGGCTGCATTGCAAACATGCAAAACAGCCAGAGAAAAGTTACCCCCAAATCCAGCTGTGAAACCTTGGCGTTGTGCCCTGCTGTACGGAAAGCTAATGCTTCAGGACATCTTGACGGGTGTGAAAAGAGCCCTGTGTGCTGTGGTGCAGC
Source organism: Fregata magnificens (assembly GCA_013389945.1). Classification (NCBI taxonomy): domain Eukaryota; kingdom Metazoa; phylum Chordata; class Aves; order Suliformes; family Fregatidae; genus Fregata; species Fregata magnificens. The sequence goes on from WAAD01007687.1 coordinate 24,347, forward strand.
AGCATCTTGGGGCAGAGGACTGGAAGATGGATTTCCCCAAAGGGAATGTGCCTCGGCAGGGCACATGTTAATCTTTGTCCATCCTTGCAACTTCGACACTGCAGCTGCAACTGGCTTTCTTCAGAAGGAAACAAAGTAGGTTATTCTTCAAATGGGAGGTTACTGCAAACTCAAATTGGTTTTTAGAAACAGGTAGCTAAAAGATGTGTGCTAGAATTCACTTTACTAAGGCTGTGAAGAAATTGAGTTTTCATGTCATAGACAAGTGACGTCAAATTCTGAGTGTACATCACATTTTGGTTAGAAAATCCATTAAAAGTCTTTAATAGTAAGATGAGTTATCCCCAGGGTGTTCAGCCCCCTGAGGTGGAAGACAGGGACCGAGAGCAGAATAAACCCCCCACAGTCCAGGAGGAAGCGGTCAGCGACCTGCTGCGCCACCTGGACGCTCACAAGTCTATGGGGCCGGATGGGATCCACCAGAGAGTGCTGAGGGAGCTGGCGGAGGAGCTTGCCAAGCCGCTCTCCATCATTTATCAGCAGTCCTGGTCAACGGGGGAGGTCCCGGATGACTGGAAGCTAGCCAATGTGACGCCCATCTACAAGAAGGGCCGGAAGGAGGAGCCGGGGAACTACAGGCCAGTCAGCCTGACCTCGGTGCCCGGGAAGATCATGGAGCGGCTCATCTTGAGTGAGCTCACCGGGCAGGTGCGGGACAACCAGGGGATCAGGCCCAGCCAGCATGGCTTCATGAA
>WAAD01007687.1:33285-60996 GCA_013389945.1 Fregata magnificens
AGAGAGAGAAAAAATAATTGGAATCCATTCAAAACACAGATAGAAAATAAAATAAAAAGAATGTTTGAGATATCTGGAGGTGCTGCCAACAATGTGGACTGTATGAAGAGGGAACATGAAAAAAAGAGAAGGACGAAAAATAGCAACTGATTACCCAGCCCTTTGGAAAGCCCATGTAATACCCCAGGGCTAGATGACCTAAACCTTCCTGAGAAACAGTCATCTTCTGTGCCAGACTCTCCTGCAAGGCGCATTCTTCTAGATTACACACTCTGATACAGTGGAAAGGTCATTATTCAGCTCTGGAAGCTGTTAGAAACCTGAGTAAGGAAATATATTTCTCCATGTCAGCAAAGGCTGACAGATCAATAGTTGATACTGTCTCTGCTGGAAGAAACCTTGGAGCAGCATCACTGCATCATAACTGATTCCCTCAAAGCCACAGATGATGGAACGATCATGGAGGCAAAGGAGAGCAGAAACAGTAAACAGAATAAAGCCCAACAGAATAATTCCTGCTTACAATTGAAGCTCATCCATAAGTGGAAATGGTTCCCTGTCTTACTACAATACCTCCCTTATTTTTCTTGATGTGTTTGTGCACTGGTTGGTCCCTTTTTCCACCCCCTCAAGTCTCAGTAACATGGGAGAGATGCTTTCTGACAGACAAAAGATAATCTTACACTTGACTTCCAATATCAAGGCATTTTAACTGGCACACTTTATATTGAATAATTCATGGGTATTCAAGCTTTACTTCACTTCACAAAGAAAGTGCTTTCTCTTAGCAGCGACAGTAGATATGAGCAGCTAATTCATTATTTAAAGAGATTAAGTATTAGCAACTGGTATGGGCTCTTCAGAGCTCTTTTTATTCCCTTTGCTCATGTTATCCCCTGCCACTTGCTTGCCTAGTACTGATTTTAGATTGATTTTACCATATTAAAATCTTTTTTCAACAGATCTCTACCCTAAAACCTCACCATTGCCAGCGTTGTATTGTCCCACTTTAAAAATGCAAAGTAATAGGTAAAAACTACAATGTGCTGGTGAAATGCTTTGAATACCTGTGAGCCCGTGGGAACGCACACAAATGTATCATTTTCCCTCTTGTTGTTTAAAAAACAGCAGATGAAAGTTGGGAAAGGGGAATCTGTATTTATGAACAGTCTCCGGATTCTCACACGGTGGACCAGGGGGAGGGGGGATGTTTGATTGAAACAAGGCAAATTGCTCATTGTTAAAGTTCGAAGAGCTGCTGTTGCGTTAGATCAACTTCTTGCACATGGGGATTTGTGTCCTTTGGGATGCAGACCCTTAAATGCTGAAATCAGGTGGGATGTTTTCAACGTTAAAAGCTCTACCATTAGATATTACTTTGCAGACAGGTACATTCCTTTGGACCTGAGAGAATTAAGCTCGTTCTGTCTTAGTAAAACTCCTATGAGCAAATTCTCATGTAGATTGAAATTAAAGAGCCCTTTTCTCAGTGACTTGATGTGAATTCAAAGCAGCACCTTTAGTCTCTCCATAGATCAGCATTAGTTTTGCTGCAGATTTCTAGACTCACAGCCATATGCTTTGGTAATAAAAAGAGTGAAAAATCAATCAGGGTATAGCGGGAGAAGATTTTCCTCCTGATCCTCCCAGCAAACCTGCCCAGTGTATGTATGGTCCATGGTAGCAGTGTCACCAGTTCACCCTACCGCTTGCCGGGTCTTCTAGCTATGCTGGACTGTCTATGCATGGACACATGTGGCATGAAAAATAGAGCCACATTTGGCTCCCCCACACTGATACCCCTGCATGTTGGGGGCAAAGGCATGCGCTGTCAGGTAGCACATGTGTAAATGGCACCAAAGGCTGCCATGCCATGAAGCTCCTCTGTGGCTATGCAATTGGTGCAGTCTACAGGAAAGAGTCTTTTTTGGCTCCGTCTGCTGCCAGTGTCTTAAAAGTAACAAACCAGCCTTAGCAGTGTATAGACTTACTCTATAGAGGAAGAATACACATGTACATACCTAAAAGCCTCAGACCAGCAAAGCTTTTAAGCACATTTTCAGGTTAATGCAAGTAGTCCCAGTAAAACGCTTAACTGTTCAGAGCTAAAGCTGAAGAGCTTTGCAGGCATGTGTTTGCATTTCTGCGAACACTCTATGTCTCCTTAGCAGCAAAGGGATGTCCCCTCCATCGCACAGAGGTGAGCTAAGCTGAGCTAGTTTTTGTCAGTGCATGGGAAGGGTTTCTGCCTCTACTGCTAGGGTAAAAACCACGCTGATATAAAAAGTATTAGAAGATAGGAACCATAAAAATTTTCACTGTCCCATGAAAATGTAGGTCTCTTGCAATTAAGTGATTTTGCTGTGAATACCATGAATTAAGCCTTTAGATAATCAAGGGGTAAAACAAAGTGAAGGAATCTTCTCTTTGTATCAAGGGAGGACAGAAGGGAGAATCAGGGGAAGTAGTAGACCAGCTTTAAAAAAATCTGCCTTGATTGAGAAGTTTTGCCTCATTTACAGTTATTTCCACTAGATATCAAGCAGCCTCTCTTGTGAGGGGGCTGCCCTAAAAAGCCCATGTCTGGGCTCTCTGGCTCCAGTGCATCGACAGCATGGCAGGGCCACCTCGACCCTTTGCACCACCCGATCACCTCTCTCCCCTCTGGCAGAAGCAACGTCCTGTGCGTGGCTGGATGCTTCTCTCCAGGCAGTGAAACGAATCCCGTGGTTCTGCTCATCTTCAGCAGCAAGCTGTCATTCCCAGAAACTGCTGGGCTCCCTGGGTGGCTTTTCAGGCACGGATACTTGGGGAGAGGCAGTCTGCTCTCTTCTGTGCAAACGAGGGACAGATGATGAGCTGCCAGCACCTACAAAGTGTTTGAACCCGGGGTAGGTTTAGATACCCGACTCCTGCACAGCATTGATAGTGTCCGGGGACTTTGTCTTGCCTGGTACATTTGTTTTCATTGCTAGAAGAGTCATGGGAAACTGAATTACATGCTTCTCAGATAGACACGCTTTTCTAGCATGTAATTTCTTTTCCTTATATATGAGTAGTTCTCTCATTTGTTCTAAAATAATCAACCTGAAGAGAAGGACAAAACACTTGAGGTCAGCTGCTGTTCCTCACACCTTTCTTCTGTCTCTTATGCAGCTTCACACTTAACTAATTTTTTTTCATCTTGTGCAAAAATACGAGTTGGACAACCTGGTTTATTCAAGCTTGCACTGAAATTTTAGCCAAATAACTTGCAAATCCCAGGTTTTACAAGGAAAAAGAGCAATACCTGAGGTCACAACTAAAACTTAATTCAGACCACTTGTTTTAAGCTCCATTTAAAAACTCATAATTTTTTTATTAAAGGAAAAGATGTGTTTTCATTCCACTGTTTGGACTGAACTTAAGGGGGTTTGATGTGATTCTCACAACTTAAGCCAAGCTTACTCACTGTTTTCAACTCAAGCTGGTGGCTGGCCTGAATCAAAGCATTGTTACTGGAGAAAGTGCAGAGAGCACAGGGCTCCTTACCTTATGCAAAGCCACAGTTATGGCAAGCAAAAACATTTTCCAGAATAACCTCAGGTACAGGGTTGGAACATTATCTTGGAAATATTTTTGTTACTATCGGTATTACTTATAGCAGGGACGAAAGAGGGATAAAAGGAAACCATTGCTTTCCTTAACCGCAATAGTTCCCTGCTCTAAAGGGTATAAATATTCCGTAGGCAATACGGAGAAAACAGTTAATGCAGAGAAACAAAACACTAGGGTTTGTAATGCCTATCTGCATGGAGCTGCTGACTGCTTCTTCCACTAATGGTTCTGCTGAAGCCAGTGGGACTCCTTGTAGATAAAGGTACTGTATCTGATGATGGCTTTAATTAAGAGGGTCATATTCAGAGCTTTCTGGATAAATTCAAATGTTTGTCAACCAGATTTTTGTGTCTATTTTTGCAAAAATCTTCAAATTCACTAATAAAGGCTCTTTAGTTGATGTGCTTTCTTTGCTGTTTAGGAAGGCAATCAAAAGGTCATTGGAATTCAGGGTAGACTTTTCCAATGTTTTCAGGGCATTTTGGTTGAGAACCATCCTTGTCTGAGGGACACTGGTCTTGAACTCACCTCCCAAGTTGTTAACACGTCCCCTTGCTAGGGGGCAGCCATGAATGGGAGTGGATGGTAATTACCTTACATGGGGCATGCCCTTTTCAACCCTTAAGCACAAACTAAGTGCTGTGAAGTGCTGTGAGACTTCTCTTGCAGCAGTAATCTCTAAAATCAGTGCTAAGTATGGTGAGGATCAGGTCAACAGTAATTCTGGTTTTTAGGTGAAGAAAAAGAACAGGTTCCAATAAAAAGTATATATACACTTGCATCCTTTTCTTTTATCAATCCTTTGCATCAGAGCAGATTTTGACCTCATATCAGGTACTTAAAGATATGCAGCACTAAAAATAGATGACATTCTTTTCCCTTCTAAATTGGAGGCCTGTTTTCAGAATATATTAGATTGTATATTTTTACTGAAAATTGATTTTATATTAGGAAAAATAAGAACTGCATCATAGACTGGACAAAAGAGTAGGCTCAAAAATTCTAAATATTTCACAACCAGCTCATGTTGTTTTTATTAGACAATACAAGATGTGTAAAAAGACAAAAGCTTTGTTCAGTGATTTAAACATATTTTGGCTTAAGATTATTGGCTTCCATAGCTTGCCATGTGGGTGGTCTAAAACTATGTCAAAAGATATTACATTTCCCTCAGAATTTATACATTCTTCTCTTTTATAAAAGACAATTATGCCTACTAGGCAAAGGTAACCCAGAACACAGGGTATTAAAATCTGTGTTCAGAGAGATAAAACACACATGCCACAGTCCTTAGACTCTCTCTGATCCTGTCTCTGTCACCAGCAATTTATCTTCCTAATTTATCTGTCCAATATCAGAAATTTCTAAATTGCATTAAAGCAAGGTGATTGTCTATATGATGAAATAATGCTGTCCTTCTAAAGTGTCTCTCTGCTCCCTGCTCTGCCCTCTAATTATTTTAAGGAAGAAATAAATGACTTTTTTTCATGTATGGAATGACCTATTTGCTTCTGTAGGAAGATTTTTGATTGCAAAGGTGTTGTTTGCCAATAAACCTTCCCTCAGACAGCTGATCTTGTATCTGGGGAGGGCATTGGAGGCTATTTTGAACCCTAAATCCAGCGACTGGAGGGGGTTATTGTCACCTCAAGAAAGCGGCACAGTGAAATGTGAATAAACTGAGAATTCCCTGCAGGACTTTAGCAGCAGAACACCCATCTTCTCTCCATCTTCCAGGTAAAATATACTAATCAGGTCCAGCACCGTGAAGAACCATGTCTGTGATAAAACCTGTCTGCCAGGCAAATCAGAAAGCTGGCCATGACTCCCCGTAACTCAGTAACTTTTGCACATTGTTTTTCCCCTACCAGTAAAAGCATCCCTCATGTTGCAGACCCTCCTGCTTCCCCTACTCCAGTACTCAGCAGTGGTCCTACCAGTGGCCAACAGAGCAACCCCTCTCCACTAGTGCATGCACCTGGAGGGTTGGAGGTGGAACTCGTCACTGGAGAGGGGCAACTTCAATATTCTTGCTGATGTCCCAGTTCAGGTCCTCACTGCTGTGGAGGTAGCATGTTTTTCTTTTGTACTCTTCTATGTCTGCTGACCATTAAATTTCTGTTGGTCTAACTAGATTTCAGGAAGTTTTTTCCTGCAGAAAGTAGTGCGCAGTTGTCAGCAGCGTCCTAAAATACATTATTTCATTTAGCATTTGGAACAAACCGTTAGTGAAAAGGAGGCTTGAGACCATAAACAGCGTGCATGCTTATTTAGTCTCAAGTACAGGCAGGCTATAAGCTTAGTTGTTCCTTGTTTCACAGTTCGAAAATACATTTAGGAAAACAAGGAGGAAATACAACCAGAGAAACCTTTTCCTGCCCTTTATTATACTTTATGTATGTATGTAAATATGTTAAGTAAAATATATAAAAGGCAGGATCTCACTGAAGCAAAAGCGATGATTACTTAACCACAAACTGGAGCTTGATTAGGTTAATATTAAAGGTATCCTTAATTGCTAACATACATACATACATAAATGATTGCCTGCTAAAATGTCTGAAATGATTAAAGGAAGACTTTTTATTGTAAGGCGGTTTGAGAAAATGTGGGACACTAAATGAAATATTGTATTAACAAATAACTGATAGAAAGATAAAAGTCTTAAAACAATAAATCAATTGATCTTTACAAAGAGCACATAAGGAACTTTAAAACAAATAAATGATAAGGACAGTGTTAACTGAAACCTTCTGTACTAAATAACCATTCTTATGATTTTATGTACGTTGTTGTACAGAGTAGGCTGTGGATTTTTTTACTGTAGGCAACCAAATATATTTGGCTTTATTCAAGCGATGAGATTAAGGAGAATTACCTACAAGGTAACTGTTCACTTCAAGTGAACATTTTAATTGACAGATGGAAACAATGTATTTGTTTCCTTCTGTACACAAGATTATATTAAAACAGATTATTGTTTTTCAGCCTATAAATACTTGTAGATGTTGGGGAGTTAATTTGAAAAATCAATCTTTCAAAGTGAATTTTGTGTGTGTATGAATAAAATAATCTATGCACGCTCCTTGTGGTGAGGCCAAAATGAAACTTTTAAGGTCAGATCTTGAAACCTTACTCAACAGTAAGGTCAAGGACAGTGTTGCCTGAAAAGAAATTAGGGAATAAACCCACTGAAACCGTCATCAGTAGAGCTCACGAGGACATTTCTTTCTATGAAAATGTTTGTAGAAACATTTTTCTATTTTCAGGTTTTGTCCGAGAGATAGCTTTTCTTTCAAAAAAAGGCTATGTTTTTGTCTGTTTAGCTGAAAAGGCATTTCTGCCTGAAAACAAAATGTCTCATGGAAAAAAAAAAAATCGATCCCTTTTAGTTTGAGGCTTTTCTTTCACTTTTGGCATTAGAGTGCTTTTTCTCTTCCGTTGTTTCTTTAGGGCAGAGGCTGGATTCGGGGGCTGGAGGGTGGGAGGTGCGATGAGGCTGCACACCCCCCAACCAGGGCACCCTGCGCCACAGTTGCTCCACTCTCCCAAATGCACGTGCCAGGTGCTGCAGACACTGGGTCCCTTCCCTGCCTGGCATGGAGCGATGCCACCACATCAGGGGACGTGGAGACTTGGTCCCAATGTGGGGTATAACAAAGGCAGGGTCTCAGCTTCCTCACTAGCACTGACCCAGGGTCCACTCCTGCCACCTGCAATTAAATGGGAGTTGAACCAGGGAGGAGGAAAGACCTGGGGAAGAAGGCATCAATGTGTTTCCCTTTCATTAAATAAACAGCCATCCATGCTGTGCTTAGCTGTGGAAATACTTGGGTAGGAGTTGCAACGCATTTGCTTTGAGGATGCTGGAGGCAGTCTGCACTCACACCATCGGCGTGGAGCAGTGGTGGGGACGTGGAGGAGGGGAACAGGCAAAGGGCTGTGGGTGAAGGTCAAACTTTCTTTCCAAAGCCCTTGGCCTTCCCTCTGCGTATCTTTAAAACAATAAATATGTGTTGCTGGCTGATTTCGTGCTGCGTCCTTCTTGGGATGCTTGGGCCAGCCCTGCGGGGTGGGCTGTAGGTCATGCAGCAGTAACTCCAACACTCCTCAGTCCACAGATGAAGGCAGCTTTCCCTGGAAGACCACTGATGGCAGCAATAAAGATTTTTTTTGAATGTGGACACCCATTCCTTGGAAAAGGGATTGGGAAGAAAATAAATGAGTTCATGCATGAACTCTCACAGCAATAATACTGAGTACGTCACAGATGTCCTGCACAGGATTCATCTGCTTGAGACAAAAGACTCAAGGTACTACTAACACTGGTACTTCAGAAAAGCCATGTATTCTTACATATATTATTGAAATGCTGCTGTAAGACAGAATTTAAAATTCTGTTTAACAACCACTATAGATACAAACTCATAGATATTTACTGACATGCATCTATATCTGTCCATCAGTCTTTATTACACACGTACATACACACACACATCTTCTAAATCATTTTCCACATTTCAAGTAAGACAATTTACATTCTGTGGAATTCAAAGTACATATGAGCAGTTTTTTCTTTCTTTAGTTTAATATCTATATGAGAAAGTGATAGATATCTAAAGAAATATAGCTCCCATCAAGATGTGTCTATATTGTACCTGGAGGTATCTAGAAACAGTGTGATTTAAAAGAATGTGAATTTCCATTCTTTTTTCTTCCCTATTTAGATTCCTAAATTAAAAACCAGACAACTCTGCTCCATCAGGGCTTCTTTTGACCCAACTAGAATTTAGCTTCTTAAAAGCTTCCTTTACTTTTTAGGATTTTAATTTCTGCCCTCTCATTTGAATTTCAAAAACCACTTTATGCATAATCCTCCAGTCACTTTTGAGGGACCGCTTTTTCACTTTATCCAGAAAACCTTTGTTTCCATGTATGCCAGATGTTTGCTTTACTAATGTGTCACTTTGCATCTTTCTTCCGGAGCGCTTGCTCCACAGCCTATTTCACGTATCTCCCCCTCCCCCTGTGTGCTTGTACTGTACTTTGATATCTTGCTCAGTGTTTTTATAAACTTAAATAAACCCAGTTTCATTGTCAGAGTTTCTCCTGTGGCATGACTGTGGCCCAGACCTTGCCTTTGGATGTGTGCACATTCAGGTCCCTCTGTTGTCAACAGAAACCTCAGGCGCATCTTGAGAGCGCACTTTTGCTCTGAGACTTCACTTGGGAAAAAATCTTGATCTACAAACACTTTGCCAGGATCCATGTACGATAATCTATAATACTTGTGGCATTTGTATTTCCTAGTGAAGTACATCAACACATACCCACATGCTTTATTTACAGTCTAACGGAGGTGAACATGACAGTAAAAGCACTTTGTATGCCCACATCCAGAAGCCTTTCTTCAGGTGGAGCACACACAGAAATAATTGGATATTTTGCTGTATAAGGATTCACTTTCTTGGGCTGATTCTGTTTGTGTAAAAGATAAGTCTCTGAAAATAAAAAGGGTTGGATATGAAACCTACAGATTTGTGTTGAATGTCCATACTTCCCTTAGGATAATTCCAGAACTCAAACGTAGTAATATTGTTCTGTTTGCCTCAAGTGATAACTAGGATTTCAAGCCCTGAAATGTTTCCATGACAAAAACCCCCAAAAATTAAGAAAAAGAAAGAAGGTATTTCTTGATCTAAAAATCTATTTTGGTACACAGTAGAAACAAACAATAGAAAATTGTCTCGCTCGTAAATCTGAGTTTGCCTTTCCAGGACAGCGTATGCAAAGATGACCTCTTCCCTAGGCTAAGCTCCTAATCGTCCCTTATACATTTCCCTGGCTTGCTTTCCTCTTGCGACCAGCTGTTCTGCAGTCTATTGTGTTTGCTATCAGTCCCCATCGAACTCTTCAAATGGTACAGCTTAATTCCACTGGGGTTTCGCTGTACCACTAACACCTTGGTCAGGACCAAGCCAGTTTGGGGCTGTCACTACATAGACCAACTTTCTTGCTCCTGCCGTTTTGCTCAGATGAAGAGAAGTTCACACTGATATTACCTTTACACATCTCAATCACCTTCCAGGTTTATAAAGTAATTTTTTTTCTTCTTTTGTGAGATACTTTCATGTGATTTAAGATCCCACAGAGTAAATGGAGAAATCAGTAATAACCTCTCACTGAGACAAAGTTCTCAACAGTCTGTGAAACAGTTCACTTTATTGTCAAGGAAAGAAGATTAGAAGAAAAACATCTTCACATTCAGACATGAAACAAAAGGCCTTTTAGAGTTAAATGGTTACATTAGTCACGTTTGAAAGTTAAAAATTGCTTCTTTGAGGCCCTTGTAGCTGATGGTACCAACGATAATGAGGTTGTGGAAGCCAATACTAAGAGAATTTCACTATTTGGAAGTTTGAGTAATGTAAACCAAACAGTGCAGAGATCCTGGCTCTGCACAAGGTACATAATGTAATATTGAAGGATATCTCTAGGGTTGTATTTTGTGTTTTGGAGAGGTGCCAGAGAGATTTTTAAATTATCTAAGTTTTGCCTCCTCATTTCCTTTCTTTACAATGTACAGTATATGCCTGTGCTTTTTGATCTTTAAACAACAAAAACAATATGAAAAAACCACAGGGGCACAGCTGGGTACCAAATAAATATGTTTACTAAAAATATACAAACATGCAAGGCCTAGTTATATACACATTGCTGCTCTGGCTGGTTTCTGGTGGCTCTGAAACAACGACTACAGTGAACAGCACTAGGAGGTTTGCAAGCTATTTAAGGGGAAGCTACTCTCTGCATATACACTGTACTAGGAAAATAACATCTGGGAATGTTATAGTTCAATGGGATTTTTCTCTCACACATGAACCGTGTCTTTCTTATATTATTTGTATATTAGATACACACACACACAACTCATACACATACTGTGTTGAGGAGCATCAGAGAAACAAAGTTTGTAGGCATGCCTCCCGCAACCTTGTCTGCTGAAATGCATGATCCCAGAAATCCAGCTTTTCTTATAACCTTTGCTTGTTATGACTACAACACAATTGTCGCTGAGACTACATTAATAAGATCACAAAGCGAGGCACTTGAAAGTAAGTAAATAGCAGAAAGAAGATGCCCACGCTTTATTATTCAGTCTTAATTATATGATCGCATCTTAGTCTTTTCAAAGATGACTATCTCATTTATTGCCTAGGATGGTTGGTGATTAATGATGAGATAACTGATATTTTGTTTTCTTTCTTCAATATGTCACCCTTTGCTTTGTTTAAAGCTTTGCTGTAAAAACAGCGTTATTTACTTTTTAACATTCTCTTGTGTGGGTCTCATCACTGCTTCATGAAAAAAGGGGATAAAAAGCTATAACTAATAATCCCACACACAAACACGGGGCAAAGGGCTGCCCAGCCAGATATGCTGTTTCCTGTTATTTTAGTTGCCTTAGTTTTGCACAGCAGTTCAAACAGCTTCCACAGAATTCCTTTGCAGCTGTGAGCTGTAAAACAGGTTTGTGATTTTGTCTAAATTTGGGTACACTCTCCGAGAAACAGCCAAAGCCACAGACATGATTCACATGCCAACCTTTGTCAAACTTCAACTACATTCCTTAGAAATTGATTAATTTGAATTTTTCAGAGAAGACACATTGGTGATTTCTTCAATGAAAGATAAAACAAAATGAGGTAATTTTTTCACTAACCCCATCTCAGATATGGCTAACCCCATTCTAAAAAACTCCCAAATTCAAACACATGGTTTGGAAGAGTTTCACACAAACAATTAAATTTTTTTGAAATTTTTAGACAGTGAAACTGACAGCTTGGCAGCGGAGAATGCCAGTCAGCCAAAATACAGCATTGCTATAGAATAGGTGGTTCTATTGTCTGACCTGCAAAACTCAAAATGTTAAAGGAATTTAAGTGCTAGAGCATAAAGTGATTTGGTCGTTTGCTCCCCCAGAGTTTACCCTCTGCTCATTCCTGTGCTCTTCTGCTGCTGTTGCAAGTCACATGGCTGAGAAAAGGCAGGAATTGACTTCAATTGTTGTGGCATATCTGTGTTTTATTATATGCTTTATGAGTCCACACTCAGAGATGCACTGCATCAAAAGATTAATGGTTATGGTTTTAAGATTGCATACACTGAATTATTTTGTTCTGTAATGCTGGTACAGCATGTAAGTCTGGCCTCCTTAGGCTTTGTTTGCATCTCTTGGGAGTATTTTATAATGTAAAAATAAAATAAAAAACAAGCACAAAAAGGAATCAATACTGTATATGTTAAACTTCCTGAGTCTTTATCTATACTGTGCTACATCTCTAATTGTAACGAACTAGGAAAGAGTAAGGATTATTGATTGTAAAATAGGATTCATCTTGCAGATTTTACTTCCATGACTTCCTGAGTCTAAATCCCAGATTAAGTGAACAATGTAGGATAAATTTTCTTGATCAAATTAACTTATCAGACTTAGCTTTTGGGTAGGTTTTTAATGGTAGAGTAGCAAATAGCTTACATTTAACATGGAATATCTAAGTGCCAGACTATGAACAAGTGGTTCAAGTTTTGAGAAGATTAAGGATGGTGCATGAAACCTTTGCTTCTAAGTAGAAAAATATAAAATGCAAAAATGTTTCACAGTGAAACCAGGGAACCAGATTTTTTTTTTTTTTTTTTGGGGGGGGGGGNAATTTTTTTTTTTTTTTTTTTTTGGGGAGGGGGCAGGGAGAAAGAGGAATGGTGGTTGCACTTACACACATGTGAAAAGCTTTTATTTTTCAAGGCAAGGGTCTTGTGTCATATGAACACACCAGTGTCCTTTGGTGGTTTTGAGATCCATGGAGCCTTTCAATTAGTTTAGGGTGGATGTAACCTGCAGTTCTCAAGAGGCATTTTAACCTTAAAGAGCTTGGTTCAAATCAGTGAATAAAATAAGTTAATGCATAGATGATAAGTCACTGTGGCTTAAATGAAGTTAATGTGTAGATGCTGAAGTCACTGTGGGTATCACTTGTGGTATAAATTAAAGACCCAGAAGACCTAACTCTACTGTCTTAATAGGATTTCAGGCCATCCATTGGACTAAGTGATTGGACCTAGGAGAACAGGTTTTTTTCAATTTAGCTGAGTGTTTCATAGTGTGTTTTTTCTGAGCTCTGAAATTCAGATGCAAAATTTCAAGTAACTAAACTGAGAAAGGTTGCCAGTTCACTTGTATATTTCAGTGTTAACCAGTAACCCGGGTGACTTTGGACATCGTCCTACCTCCAAAATTATTATTTTCATCCGTTTCTTCCCTTTCCATTATTTAATATGCCCAGGATACAATTAATGCTGTGGTTTTAGGTAGTTTCTCAGTGAAAATTCAGATCTGCTGAGGAACAGAAAGAGTTATTGAATTCACTGACTTATAAATTAAATGAAGTCAAGTACTAACATGTGTAAGGAGAAAATAATAGATAATTTAACATTCTCCATCCTATACTCCCGTATTTCCTATATTCCTTAATATTTTCTATTCCACATCATAGCTAGAAAGTGTCTCACCCAAAGAAACCATGCCATGTATACCTGCTTAACGTATACCTTAACTTAAAGTATACCAAATATTTTTTACAGGATTTTATGTCTGCTTGACATCATAGAGAAAACCTATTTTTTTTCAGGCAAAATTTTAACTGGCTACACTTCTATTCACCTAGTCTGGTGTGACCATCACCACTGTATTGACCATAATTTGCAAGACAGACAACTCAGGAAGGTCAAGGTGAGGCTTGAGGGGGATGTTCAATGTGCAGTGGAAGAAGATATAGGGATTGCCATGACTGAGTGCCCTCTGTGGAGCTCAAATTTCTGCTCTCTGCATATGTTAGCAGACTAATTTCTCATTGCATTTACTAAGACAGCTCAAATTCTGAGCTCAACAGGAGCGTCTTACCTGCTGGACAGATTGCATAGCATCCGGATGCACTGTGCTGCGGTGCCTCTGGGACCCCCACGCCAGGAAATATCCTAACCAAAAGTCCCTTCCTATGACTATGGCAGGGAGTGTGTCCTGACCTGTCATGTCCTGCTTCCTGAGAAGGGATGCTTCTGTGACTGCTCTTCCCATTCCTCCACCCCTTGCGTGACCTGGGGGTTGGGAGACATTGGATCAATCTCCTGCTCTGTAAGAGCTTGCCTGCGAGACCTGAGGAGTTGTGCTTTAACGTCTGATCTCTAAAATAGTAATAACAGTATTTTCCTCCCTCAGAGGAATTCAGTGATGATAAATACATGAAAGACTTCTGAGGTTTTCTGGTACTACAGAAGCAGATAATTTTCAAAAATAGATTGAGAGATCAGGTTTTTTGTATAACCTCCAGAACAGTGAAACATTCAAACCTAAAACTCCAGATTCTCAGCTTTCTTTCAGAAAATCAAAATAAAATAATAACACATTTTGCCTCTAATAAAACATCACTTTTTCCCCACTTCAATTTCATTCTCCTTTCCTTTTCTGACGTATATTGTAACTTGATATGGAAAGAAGATATAGAACCCCAATAATTTCAAATAAGAATGTAATCTTTTTACAGGAAGCCTTGATTTATAAAGCCAACTCCCTGAGGTACAGACAGGTTTATCATTCTGCTATAAATGTCTGAATGCATAATGGAATGCAGACTCTAATTTCTATAATGTGTTTGGATGATGCATTGCTCATTGAGAACTGCAGATGAAGCCAAAGAAGAAATCTCAAACAAATTCTTCTGAAATTTAGGTCTTCTAATGCATTATTAAGGATTTCAGATAACAGGCAAAAATGCCGCACAATCTTTTGAAGTCAGAAGAAAGACCGTAAGTTAATATTTGACTGCAATTTAATCTGTAATAATAAAGTTGCTTTTGCTTTCAGGCAGTTACAAGTACCAATAGAAACGCGAGTCCCAATGGTTTAGACTGAAGTCAACTTTTCATGAGAAATAGGAATTATTTATGATTATGATATTGTTATGTTTGACTAACAATGTACATAGACGCTAGCCAGGTCTAACACAAGGATAACAAAGGTTTAGTATGATACTTAATTGAATGCACACTTTGGAGGCTCTGTTTTCCCACTGAAATGATTTGTACAAATAAATCTTGATTATGACTGGATTTACACCCACTATTAGAAACCCATCCAGATAGCTTCTTTCTTCTATTTTCTTTCCTTTCTTTTTTTAAGTGCTGAATTGTTTGAGCTATTTCAAACAAAAGAAAGTAACTGGTTTTAATTAAAGCACAGCTAGAATATAAAATGTGTAATTCTTATTAAAGTGCCTGGGAAAGACTATTGCAATGTATAGATGCTATTCCTTTGTTGCCAGTTCTTGTGATGTTATCAGAAGAGTGGTAATATTTGATGTTTTTCTTGAAAACCAAAGTTCTGTTTATCATATAGTATTTTAACAACCTCAGCTTTCCTTTAAAAAAAAAAAAGAAGATTAAGGTCCTCATGTTTGATGAGGAAAATTTGAAAATTTGATCTCATGTGTTCCTTAAAAGATGACAAAGCCAGAAGGCAGTCGAGAGACCCCAACATTCATTATTTTTTTTTAAGATCATTATTTCAAGACTATCTCATGGTTTATGGGGCCTGATTCATGAGTTTGGAATGTCTGGGTTTGGCTATACTGCCTGTGTTGTACAATTTTAAATGATCTCAGCATCCGTGAGTAGGTCACCGCCTTCCAGTCTGCTGCCTTCCTTAAAACAAGTAATTAACAACAACAACAACAACAAAAATGATTTTAAAATCATTTGGCTTGTTTGTGGAAAAATCAGATCCTCCAGGCAAAGCTCATTGTGAAGGAGAAAACCTTGTCTTTCTGCAGGCAAGAGGGTCTTGAATGCATTTGGCAACCATTGAGTAGGGTGCAGAGGACTGCAGCCATGGTGCGGGAGCTGCAGAAGCGTGGACAGAGCAGCACTGTCCTGAGAGAAACAGTCCTTCTCTTTGACCATTGCAAAATGCTCCAGATGCAGACCATACTTGACACAAGGGTCACGCTTGCCCCTCCTAACTGAGCTAAAAAAAAAAAATTAAAATGCACGTATTCCATTATGCAATAAAATGTCTTTCATATCTCATACCCTTGTTGTCTCTGGGAAGCAACTTTTTAATGAGGAAAGACCAAGGAAAGGACTGGTGTAGGCAGGAGAAATGTTACTCAAAAATTTCTCTTCCTTCACATCCCTCCATCCCCCACTCTCCTTTTTTTCTTTCCACCCCTGGCAGCCTACTAAGGATGACTGACAACACAGTTGACAGCTTTACCCTGAAAACTAAACTGATTTAAATCTGATATAAATCTAATGTCCATTGGGTTAGAGGTCTGCTTTTGGAAACAGTCTAAGGAAATTAACTGTAATTGCAAACTAGCCTCCCTGTTAATTTTTGAGACAGGACTCCTAACACCTGTTTGTTTTTACTATTATTCTGTTTTATTGTAAAGAATTAGCTGGGCTTTTAGAGATGGGGCATTATTTCATGCTTATGTGCTGTCACTTAAAACAGACTTGCTTGCCCACCTGACTATTACCTGTCACCTGTGGAAGATATGTCTATAGAAAAACAGGTATGTTGCAACCTGGAAGGACCAGAGCTCCCATTTCCATTAATGTGCAAGGAGACCCACATGAATCCCTGCTCTGTGTTTCTGAAATCCCTTGGTCTTGCTTGAGACTGGGGGGAAAAAAGAAAAAGAAAAAAAGAAAAAAGAAAAAAAGAAAAAAAAAGAAAAAAAAGAAAAAAAAAAGAAAAAAAAGAAAAAAAGAAAAAAAAGACAGTGATCTTCCTGCTTGAGCTAGCAATGCAGTTATAGAGCATTTCAAAGTTGTTAAAACACAGAAATGTGGAATTGCATATGCACACTTAGGCTAAGTAATTCCTGAATATACTCATTCAGAAGATTTTATGAAAGTCATTCTTATATACTGCCGAGAGGTCATGCAAACCCTAGGTTGTGAGGCACCTTTCTTATTTCCAATTTATGGACCCTTTCCTAGGTCGACCTGCACGACCTAGGAAATGGTCCATAAATTGGAAATAAGAAAAGGACACCTAGTGGGTCTGGGAGAGCAGGCTGAACAACTCAGTTCTTCATGGGGCTGAACAAACACTGACGTTGTCCCCACTTCTGTCTTGTGTCTTATGCTCAGATGGAGGAGGTAGGTCCTAGGCTCTCCTTGCCACCCAGAAAGTGTTGGCTTCAACCTGTAAATCCAAGAGATTACCCTAACCGTTGGCAAATATGACTCCCAGAAATATATCTGTCATAAAGAAGTTTGCTTCTAGAAAGTGCTTAAATATTATTTACTTCAAAATATGGCCTTTTATATTGTATTATCTCTTCCCTTAAAATTAGTTGTCAACTTCTAGGTCAATTATTAGGAGCAAAACTATGCATTAGTTTAAGCTGGCTTTTTTTCCATGTTTGTGTTACTGATGGCTTGTCATTTTACTGGTGGTTTGTCATTATACTACTTTGCAAATCTTCTGCCTTGTATTGGCTGACTGTTTGAATGGAAATGGTGGTTACACTGGGCTAGTACAAAAATTCTGCTGTATCAGGACAGCAAAGATTCATATTTTCAACAGATACAGGGAAGACTGTCCTTCCTGAGCAAAATTTTGTACACAGAGCTTTCAGCTGTTAGTCCATGTTCAGCTTTCAGGTTTTAATCTCAAGGCTGAAAGACAATTAATGTTTGATGTTACAATAAGTGATGTTGGACTGTAGCTAAGGGTTGGTCTTGTGCCTTGCAAATGTTGTGTACTTGGTAGCTATTTCAGAGAAAAAAATAATCACCATTTTCCACATGAAGGTAATGCTCTTTCAGAATAAAATCCCTTAATTCTAAATTTATTGTTACATAGATTTACTAGTTTTTAAGTACAGATTTATTTTCTCTTAATTGGAGCTGGTCATTTTTGTTTTCAATTATGGACCGCTTAATACAGATATGCTTTACTGAAAGCACAGTCTCAAGCTTAACAATAGTGATGTTATTAAGTGATTGTGTTGAAAGAAAAAGAGATCTTTTTCTGCACCAAAGAGTTAAGGACAACATTTTTTAAACGTTAAGGTTTAATGGGGTTTGTGCTAAGTGACTGTGGCATGCAACTGTCTATGTATGATTCCTGTAACCCACAAAACACAATCGGTCTGTTCGATGAGCCCCAGTTCTGTTTGTGTGAATGCAATTTTGCTGTGCAGCAGCAAAAGCATCCAGAGGAACTTTAGCCACCTGAGCTGTAGGTCTGCACTGGGAGAGAGCAGACCAAGGTGAGGATCTTTTCCATCTCACCTGCTCCACCACCCTCCCCCTTGCTCCTGCTCACAGTGTGTCGGTCCCTGCAAGTGGAGCAAAGCAAAGCAAACACCTTACAAACCCATCCGTCATATGCACACTCTCAAACGGTTACGAATGATGTAGCATGAAGAGATGGCCACTGTTTGGACCTTTGGTGGTGAGGTAGCATCCTTGGACACAAAACTGAAAATTACTTCTGATTTTTGTGTGGTCTGGGTTGTAACTCATTGTGCGACAATTCTTTGCGGATGACCCCGGGAGGAGCGCTCATGCATACTCTGCCGAGCAAACCCTTAAATGTAAAGAAAAAGGAGCACAAACAAGTCCACGTAGTCTGTTTATATAGCCCTAGAGATTCAGATAAAGAAAAACAAACATAACCTTTTCAGCTGTTCCTCACAAGGGAAAAAGAAAATGAAACATTTGATTATAATTGTTTTAATGAGCTTTGATTCAAAATGAAGTCATAATGGTCTGGTTAAAAAATATTCTGTTAATGAGCTTATATTTCTATCAAAGTGTGCAAGATGCAAAATTCTCTGAGGATAAAATTAAATAGCAAGCAATATTTATTTGCTGATGAATAAAATCCTACTTATTCCTTGAAAAAAAAAAAGTATTAGTAATAGTAGTAGTAGTAGCAGCAGCAACAGTAACGGCAATAAGACTGGTAGGAGCACAGTAATAATATAACCATGTTGTCTATCTTAGGTTTTACCTTGAAATTAGAGAAATGGTATTGGGAATACCTGCTTCTGTAGGTCTAAAGCCTGGTCTTAGACCATGCAAAACTCAGATCTGACTGTAGGCCACCTCTAAGTATTGTAAATGCTTCTCCCCAATTTCTTTTTTATTGTAAACTACTATTTTTTTAGAAAGGTGCATAGGATACCTAGGATATCAACAACTGCAAAAAAGAAAAAAAAAAAGAAGAAAAAGGAGGGATGCAATGTGCTAATTAGGGGAAGCAACACGTACTCCCGGTGAACAGCACTAGCTGCGATTACTGTACTGTTAAAAGAGAGTGTTTGTGTGTACCTTACATTTTAGGGTATTACATGGACTGTGATGTAGTTTTCCATGTCACATACTCCAGCCAGTAACCCACCAGGCCTCCAGCCTTAGAGCTGTGCAGAGAATCTGGAATTTGCCCATTTAAAGGATGTCCACTCTTGAAAAAGATCCTATACATAATGATGTTTTCCCTTTCGTATGCTGCAGAGGGTAATAGGATAATATGTGAGAATACAGGAATATATTTCATTCTGACTCAGAATATTTTTATTCTGATCCAAATCTAATTCCTTTCAAATCTGAATACAGATCTCTCCTTTAGATTTCCATGTCAAGATATTTCTGAGCATTGCCTTGTGCAGCATATTACCTCTTCAGTGCAACCACTCATTCTCATGTCAGTTGATTTGCCTAATCAGGCTCTGGTTAAACAATGCAACTTGTCTCATGTAAAAAGAGACAGCTACAATCTGTTGTGTTTGTAGTTTCCGTTTCAAAAGGAAAACAAAAAACTAACATTAGCAGGATGGATTTCAAGACCAACTCTTAATTACATTAAAAAATAAAATTTAATTACTGGGATGCAGGAAGAAAGCAAAATAATATGCATGGCTCCATGAACACAGTAATGTTACAGAGGTATTAACTGTAAACACAGAAGGATGGTTGGATTACATAGATAGATGAAAACCTAGAAAACCTTATGTAACGGGGGAAAAAAGCATGAAAGTATTGAATTGACTGAGCTTGATTAAGAAGAAGGTGCCATATTACAAACCTGGGTGTGCCGGGGTTTTTTAATTTATTTCCAGAGACATACTTCTTTAACATTATATATACATACATTTAAAATGAGTGTTACCTAAAGCAACAAAAGAGATGCTGGACCTCAGGGCTGAGTTATGACTAACTTTGTTCCAGGCTTCTTAGCTCATGAGAAAACACATTTGCAGGAGAGCTTTCTGACAACCTGCTGTGCTTGACTCATCCTTAATTGTTGTCTTCTGCAGTGTCCGTTCCTGTTTGCTCCTTGGCACGGAGAAACTTTGGGGTTTTTTTGTTGGTTTTGTTTTCCTTTTTGTGTGTGCATCCATATCACCTTCACCCCCCGCACCTCTCCCCCCGCCCCGAACTTATTATCAAGGACTATTTCTGGCCCCAGCTTCAACCATCCTTTAAAATAAAGAACAAACTGCTCCCAGAGTGATAATTCTACTTAGGAATGGACAGATTCTCACAAGCTTAAATCCTGAAAGGTACACGAAATGGTCTGCTCTAAACCACAGGTTGCCATGGTTACATCCTTCTGCGGCTCAGATGGGGATGGCGGCCAATTATCAAGTTTTGTTTGCTTGATTTTAAGTAGTTTGTTACCTGGATACTCAACAAATAAGAAAACTGAAAAAAAGACTTGTTTTCTTCTCGCTTAACTGAAGGAAAGAGAAAACAGTCATACCTGAATGTTAAAAAATCCAACAACATTCAGACTCTTAGCTCCACAGTGAAAGCACTTCTGAACTGTTTGCTTTAGAGAGGGTTGGAAAGAGGCCTGCAAATAGATTTTGCATTAGCATCATAATGTGAATTATGGAAAAAGCAATTGGTCACATAATATCACTGTAAATCATGGGCAGGGGGAGAGACGGGGTTCAAATGATGCTGGGGTTTTATCACTATTTACACAATAAGGGTCTTTTTCTGCAAGGATCACTTGGATACCTAATTAATGAAACAAAGGATCCTTTCTGCTGGGTTGTAGCACACCAGTGCTTACCTGGTGTCCGTCATTCATATTCCTGCTTTTTAAAGATCTCCCGAGCATGTTGTGTATGGTACCCTGTTCCCAGGCTTAATCAGAAGCTTTGGTAACAAGCTGAAGTTGGAAGAGTGAAGTTGGGTGAAGGAAGCGAGGCAGAAGAGGACAAAATTAAAATACCATCCTGTCAGTGTCCCTAATAGTTTATACGGGCAATGACAGAACAGTGTTTTAATTTTTATCTGGTCTCCTTTCTACTCATTTATTCCATCTCCTGCTTGTTATCGGAGTTTCAGATTAAACTTAAAGATATGAATGTGTTGCAATAATAAATTTATAAGAGGATATTTAAAGAGCAAGGATTTGAATGACACAAATGAACCTCAGTGTAGCAGAGCTGAAGAAAGGATTTGCAGAGAGATGCCACAGCAGTCAGAAATGACTGCTAGAATCTCCTTAATTAAAAAAAAAAAAAAGACTGCAATGCAATAGGCACAGAAGGTGTTTCATATAAATTTAGGCTTAACTTTAAATTATTGATGCTATTTTAAATAATCTTTAAAAAGGTTAAGAAAAACTAGTTTAAAGAAGATTATTGAAACGTAAGTTAGCTATTTGGAACACAGAAAAACTGAGATGTTAAGAAAGGGACATATATTTCTAATATGCACCTAAAATTGGAGTTGTTTTTGCTTCATCTCTATTGCACCAGTTATTTCTCTAAATGGCGTGAAAAATGATGTTTAGACAGCATGTACTTCAGATTTGCTATTGTTTTTTCCTAGTGAATAGGACACATCTGTCTTAACAAAACAGGGAGCTGCCACTTTAAGGCAAAATCTTTTGGTTCTTGCTTTCTCAGATGAAAGATGGTCCTGTTTATGAATAACTAGTTTGTAATTTGTTTAAATTACAAAGGAGAATCAAAGAACATGGCTTTTCTTTGCAAATTAAACAAAATTGATAACCACCAAGAAGGCTACTAGCACAAAGCAGAACTCCGCAAACACCAGAAGAGTGAGTGAGTGAAAAAGTGATTAAAACCATATGTGAGTAGTAGGGTTCTGCAATTGTTACTCTTGCTCTGTAATCCTGATTGGCAATTTATTAAAAAAAAAAAAAAGTAAAATATTATTACCAGTTCTAGCCCTACAATCTTCCTTTTAGGTAGGTAGAAGATGTCGGAGACAGAAAATCTATAAAAATGTTAATACAAATAATTGCAGTTTGTGACAGTTAGTGTTTGGAAGCAAGCTATTGCACAAGAGCCCTTTAAGGAGTGTGGGGAGATGAGCAGAAAGCGAAGCTGCAGGTGAAGGAATGGGGAAAGGGTATCTAAAATGAGATGTCCTAGGGACCTGGAGCTGGGTAAACCACAGTGGGTCCTGAAGGGAAGACGTAGGTACTCGGAGAAGGAGAAGAGCCTCACCAAACTTAAGGTTCCATCAGGGATCCAGCTACTTTAGGGAAATCTGGTAGGTGTAACTCTGGGAGGTGTAGCTGTCTGATACATAAATTTTCCAAAAGGATTAAATTGTTCCCACTTTTCATTTCAGCTGCTTTTCCAGGCTGAGGACCTTTGCCCATCCACGCAGCCCTGAGCTGTCAGGAACATTTGCCCCGAGCTCAGGCTTTGGCATGCAGCAGCCCAGGCTTTGTGGAGCAGAGAGGTTTCTCCTCGCCTCCACAGGTCCAAGCAGCACCCCATCCTGGCAAGCCTCATCGATGAAAGAAATGCTACCTCCCCCCTTTCGGTGGAAACACTCGAGGAGGCACTCAGAAACATCTGCTGAAGTACTGAGAAAGCAAAGGGGAGAGGAAGGGAACAACCCCCGGGGAAGAGTGAAGTGAGAGCAGACACACAGGAAGGATGAAAAAGCTCCTGAGTGGCACATGGTGTCCGGACAAGTCACGGCATGATGGGCAATGACCGGCTCCGTCCATCTGAGACGATCATGCAAGCCTCTCGGTTTTGTAACAGCTCTGGAAAAACAGGGAAGCTGCATTTTCTAGAGTCTGGGGAAGGCATTAGAGGACAAAACGGGGCGGGAACAATAAAAGGGATTGCATTTCGGTGGGAAGCTTAAATCTTCCACAGGGCAACAGAATGCAATACCACATTATATATATGGGTGCTCACATTGCCTGGAGACATACTAAGATACACAAGTAACTAGAGTGGCAGAATGAGACTGGAAACCATCAGCCCATTTATTTAATAAATTGGTTCTTGTTGCTACTTTGGTGTGGACTTTTTCCCAGTAAAACATTTCATTCGTTCTTCCAGATTTACCTGCATGTGATCTACCTTTTGAAGAGAAGCTATAAGAAACGTATACGTTCAAACACTACAGATGCAGGAATGAGAGACAGAAGCAGAAGTCTTTCTTTCATAGTTACATAGCCATTTTTCATGCTGAATATTCAACTGCCCCTAGCCAGGGATTCTTATCACAGGATAAAGTAA
Organism: Fregata magnificens; assembly: GCA_013389945.1. NCBI lineage: Eukaryota > Metazoa > Chordata > Aves > Suliformes > Fregatidae > Fregata > Fregata magnificens. The sequence goes on from WAAD01007687.1 coordinate 56,487, forward strand.
GATTTTACATATGAATATACTGCCCTGCAGCTATGATGATACTGGTGGTTTTCATGCCATATCACTACAAACAAACATAGAGGTTATATTAAGATTTATATAGTTAATATTATGTCTTCTTACAAAGGATAAATATTTATACTTTCCTTGCTCTCACTGAAATCTGTTGAAAAACTCATTTTTGGGGCTAGAATTTCGCTTAGCAAGCTCAGACTCAGTTGTAAGGCTTGAATTATACCGGAGACAATGAAATTACAGAGCAAAGAGCAAGAAGAGAGGAAAACATATAATAAAGAAGTGAACGAGAGGTATGGCTAGACACTTCATATCCAGATGACCCCCTCCTGCCAGCCCAGCTTATAAGAAGTGGAAATACACAGCTCACTCTTCTATTTAATAACAAACAAACAAGCAGACAAAAACACCAAGAAAACAAACCACGCTGCCGGGTCAGGTATTTGGCTTTGCAAGAAGAGGCGCTTGTGGACCCGAGTTATTTTTGCAAAGAAGGAAGAGCGAGTGTTTGCAGAGCCTCAAGCCTCAGGAAGTTTGTCCATCCTCCTGCCTAACCCCGTTGGGTGGTGATGAACAGCCACTGCAGGGCGAAAAGGAACGGGGGAGCCACCGAAATCCTACTCCAGGGCTCGCGGCTTGGGGCTGGCCTGGACAGGGATGAGAAGAAACCAAGCTGGAAAAAAATGCTTCAGCAGCGGGGGCTGCAGCCAGGAACCGGCAGCTGTCTCCAGGCTTTTCAAGGTTGTAGAGCGATCGCAGTACATTCCTGGGGGTTGCAGCGCTGGGCTGCGGGCAGGAGCCTCGTGCCTAAATATTCTCTGTGGCTTGGCTGTTTCTTGGCTTATAGAATTTAGTCAGATCCTTGGCTTGCTCTGGATTAGCTTTACCTTTAAAGTTGGCTTGGACAACGCCAGTGGAGAAAACCAGATGTAACTTGTAACAGCATAAAGAATCCAGGAACTCTGCAAATATGTAATTTTCTTGAAAAAACAAACAAAACCTGTTTTCCATAAAAATAATTTTAGAAAATACTATTTACCTTAAAAAAAAAAAAGGTATTAATTTTCAGGCATGTAATTAGAATATGATGGGCCAAATTAACCCCTGGGGTAATATCATTTAAACTGGTTGTGTTTGTACCATGGTTTAATTTAACCCAGAGTGTATGATAGCTGGATACATACAGTAATCATACTGCTCCTGAGAAAAAGGATGTGGCAATCATATACACATATAATACTTCTTAATTTCTAGCTTTATCTCTTGTATACTATGCTTACATGTATTTCAGGTGGTTAGTGGACCACGGATGTTAACAAAATTGCAGTTAGTTTTTGTGTCTACTAATCATATTCAGGTTTAAGCTCTAAAAATTAAAATGGAAGCCTAGGCAACCCAACTTTCCCATTTTGGATATAAGGGCTGGTTGATTGCTCAGGAGCACTGCTGGATCTAGTTCCTCGCTTATTAAAACACACACTACACACAGTATATGCATTTTTAAATTAATTGGGCCATATGGACGCTTTTACCCATTCCCCTGGGCCTAAGTAACACATCAGCATCCCTTACAGCTCTGGTCTGTGATAGACACTCCAAGGCTTGTTGTGAGTGTCTCACCTATTTCAGAAAGTAGTTAATCACTGCAGTTAATCTGTAGTGATTTTATTTGCTGCATTGCTCTTTGGCAAGCCCAGTTCTTGCTTCTGATGTAACTTTTCTCAGATAAACAAGGTATAACTGGATGGGTATGGCATTTCAAAGCCAACAACTGAAGACTCACAAAGTGGAGCAAGGCAGTAGAAAACTGAGCAAGAAGGAAAATGGTTAATGCCCTCTATTCACAGAAAAACCCTTACTTCTGTAATGCAGCACTCCTGACTGACCAAAATTACGGTTGTTGTTTTACTTCATTTGCTATCCAAACGCAAAGCTAAACAGAGCAAAGCAATTGCTTGACTGCAAAATTAACACTGAAAAAGCTTCTGTAATACAAGTACCTATCATTATCTGTATTAACATAATTACTGGCCCACAATACCACTACTCCTGACACTGGATTAGTGTACCTTCTTGCATGACCTAGAAACAGGACAGAAGTGCTTATAAAAAGCTCTTTTAACAGATGTTTGTGACTTTGTGGTAGACATATATATATTGGTGCCCAACATGAAGGAGATGCTTTTATACGTTGCCGGAGAGTGACTGTAAAAGACAAGGCTGTTGAACAGCTGCAAGTAGGGCGAGGCAAATAGATTTGTATTTAGGAGTCAAACTTAAAGGTTTTCAGAATTACTGCTCAGGTCCCCTGACATCTACTTCCTCATAATTTCAAGTCATTCTGCTTTCACTGAGTAAAAGTGTCCAGTGTGTTACACGGTAGGACTATTCCTGAGCTGTAAATGCTAATCAACGGTGTATTGCCAGTGCAAGCTTTTATTTTTAGGGACAACTGTCTATATTCCACTATAGTTGAGTTCCCTAGGCAGCATGATGAGAAAAATGGAATCACCTCCAAACAGACATGGATTGGGGGTGATATCAACATGAGAGAAAGGTTGAAAGGCTAAAACAACAGCAACAACAACATAAAAATGCTGGACTTCTGTTTTTGGGGGATGACTCCACCAGGAGCAGAAAAACAGAACAAATGTACCCAAGAAGTAGGGCTGGTGGCTCTGAGATCTTCTCAAGATCTGGGATACCTGTAACATATTCAGAACGTGACTACTGAGTCTCAGTTTGCTGTCCTGGTATCACATCAAGTAGCCATACAATGCTTCATGATTTGCTGTCACCATCACGTCAATGGCCATGGCAGCCAAGACTGTTGTCGTTTTCTGAGGAAATGAGGGAAAGAGGATAAGTCATTGCCCTTGGCTCAAAGACAAATTTTGCATGTTTAGACTTTTTTAATGTCCCTTTATATTTTCTAGTGCCCCTCAAGCCAGTATTAAAAATGTGTTACACTGGAGAATTAATTCAGCTCTTGTAAAATGCACAAGATATTGCACAGACATTGGTGCATAACCTGTAGTTATCAAAACTGTGCACAAAAAACCTGGCTAAACAGTGAGCCTTCTTTCAGCATTTTTTGAGATATCGATCATTTGAGTATCTTCTCTGAAAGCTTTGTTTCCGAACCCTGTCTCGGTATGTCTCCCTCATTGGCGCTGTGATTACAAGCCATGCATCATGTGGAGGCTAGCCAGCTGGAGGGGCACATGAACTGGGGCACTACTCCTGTATGCAGCCTCTTATCTCACAGAGTGAATTACCCTGCTAAACGCATCCCTGTGAACTGCAATATTTTGTCTCTATAGCCTTTCTGCACTGTCCATAGAGCTTAGAGGTGGGAAATGTATTTACCTTTCCATGTTAGTCTGTGCCACAGACCAGATCCTCTGCCTGCCCTGGACTCCGGTCAAGGAGGAGTACAGCATTTCATGCTTTAGAAGGAGGTGATTGCTCTGTTTGTACCTGCTTGTACAATCACATTCAGTTCTGGAGGTGGAATGTGCTCTGAGTTTAGTACCACTAAAAAATGGGTATCAGCCAAACTGCTGCATTAACAGGCACCACGGCATTTGCTACATTTTCCTCTCTTCAAAAGCAAGGTAATACAAGTGTTAGATGTCACAAGGATTCGGTTAGGGAAGGTGCACATTGCATAATCCACAGAGTTAGGGTTTACGGTGGTGGTGCAAGACCCTTTTAGCACATGACGAGAGAAAGCTGATTTATATAGACTACATTATAGGGCAACATTTTCAAAATTTGCTGGAGTATATAGCTACCAAAGCCCATCTTTCAGAAGCATTTAATTTTCCTTCATATAGGTGAAGGATCCTAAGTGATTTAGGTACTTCTGAGAACCCTGCTCTCTCCCTGTGCATTTTTAATTGTTCTAGAGGAAAGACAGTGCTATCAAATGTCCTGTAGCTTCATCTGAGTTTCTGAAACATAACAGCACTTGCTTATTGTCACCGCATGAACTTCAGCACAGCTGGGTAGTGCTTCTTCAAGCAACACAAATGCCTGAATGTCAGAAATACCTTCAAGTATTAAATCCTGTTCCTTTAAGGGGGGTGCATTTGGCATTAAACAGACTTTCCAGCTAATGAATTTCTCAAGTTACAAGAATAATGGCCTTTTTAATCTTAGCAAGAGTAATTAAACAGACATTTGTTATTAATGATGTTGTTAATGGCAGTAGATATTGAATTTTCACTGTAGATATCATATAGTTGTATAGTGATTTTTTGGAGGTTTTTATTAACTTGATTGGGCAGCGAAGCTAAAAATGTATCATATATTTTTTTCCTGCTTCTGGAGGTGTTGATTTTCTCCCTGTTGTGAAGCAACTTCTTTGCCTTCATTTTTGTTCTTATTGGAGATCCTCACCTTTGTCTTCCTTTGTTGGCCAATCTGACAGCAAAAGGACCAGATCCTGTCTGCTGCCACTCCTGAATTGCCTGGAATGATTTTTGCAGAA
>WAAD01007687.1:61620-73675 GCA_013389945.1 Fregata magnificens
GTAGATATCATATAGTTGTATAGTGATTTTTTGGAGGTTTTTATTAACTTGATTGGGCAGCGAAGCTAAAAATGTATCATATATTTTTTTCCTGCTTCTGGAGGTGTTGATTTTCTCCCTGTTGTGAAGCAACTTCTTTGCCTTCATTTTTGTTCTTATTGGAGATCCTCACCTTTGTCTTCCTTTGTTGGCCAATCTGACAGCAAAAGGACCAGATCCTGTCTGCTGCCACTCCTGAATTGCCTGGAATGATTTTTGCAGAAAAGGATGTGGGTAGCAGTGACTGCTTCTGCAGTCCTCTTTCAACGCTTGCTGGGGGTTCCCATCTGTGTTTTTCACCCCAGGGAAATATGAGTTTGTTACATGTCCAGCTAAAAAAACTAGCTTTCTAGCTCAGATTAAAGAAACTCATGATTTTAACTCTTTTTTACTCTTGAATCCAGAGTCAGCCAAGACAGCATGTAGAATACCTTCTCTCCTTTTCTAGCAAATTATGCTCTCTTCCTTGTCTTCTTGGTGCCATGCAAGGTACGGAGAGGGACAGTATACTTAAGTCTGGAGTTCAGATCTCGTGTGTTAGACCATTAATGAAGCCTCTGCTGTTAACCATTGCTCTGAACTGGGGACAATGCAAGTCTGTGCTCTCCTCTGAGTCCCTCTCAGGGCACAGTGCATTCAATCTTGCTCAATACTGTGGAGCAGTTCGTAGCTGTGGAGACATCCCTGTGGAGGAGATGCCTTCATTCTATGTCTTTTCTTGCACACGCATTTTCAGTATTGTGGCTTCAGATAACCCTGCGTTAGACTTCCTACTCTTTGCTTTACGTAGCTCTCTTGGTTTATAGCAATGACTTACCAGTAGTTACTGGAATTGCAACATCTCATGTTCTTTCTTACCGCCCTTTACTAGCCCTAGGAGCAATGTAGAATAAAATGTGGGTTTATTACCATGTGGGATTCTCAGCCTTTCCTGATGGGAAGACAGATTAATCAGAATAATTTTTCCATGAAATGAAGGACTTTCCTGACCAGGCTTAGAAACAGCTTTTGCAGTGACATGGGACCCTGCTTGACTCCTTGTGCCTTTCACATCTTAATTTCTCCTGAGAAAAATTCTCAACAAAAAGCTTTAAAAAATCCCCTGAACTCTAGAGACCAGGATTTGTCTGCTTTTGGATTGTGTGTGTCAGTGGATGCTTTCCAAGCTCTCATGTTTCTTTGAATTCCAGTTTACACCTTTTAAAAGTGCTCCTTCTGGCTTGGCTTGCTGTCCTCCAGGGCTTGGTCTCAGCTCTGAGCCTGTTTCAATCACATGCTTAACCTGCCTTTGCTGCCTCTTCCAAGTACTGCTTTACGCTAAAAAGAAGGGGAAAAAACCCCAAACAAAACAAAAAGCCCTGGCACCAGTTGCTAATTTTCCTCCCTCTGTCAAGATTACGCTAGTAGCTCTGAGTAATTTGGTCTCATTTTCTCAAGGGAGTAGGACTGAAATAATCCAATGTTTATTTTTATACAAATTCTCACAGTGCTACAGTGTTTTGGAGACTTCCTGGGATGTTTCTAGTTTTTTCACAGGCTAAAAGGCCATTCTCAGAGGTAGCTCCTTCATGTAAACCTAAAAATGGCACTTTCCCACAATACAGCTTATCAGGAAGTTTAAAGTTCAATAGTCTCTCTCTTGCTCTCTCTCCCTGTCTCACACACATGAAAGTTAGAAATAAAAAATGAAGGGACTGTTCCAGTTCTGCTGAGAGTTGCCTTTCAGTCATTTCATTTTGGTGTGCCTACTGATTTTAATAGTATGGTGGGACCCGTGATGGTCTAAGGACAGAAGCGAGGCAAAATTTGTAGGGAAAGAGAGCAGCTTTTATTCAATAAATTTTGATTTATCCATGCAGTAGCTGGCAATGGGAAATGAGATGCTCTCAGCATTCCTCATGCTTTGGATTTATGGACATACCCACATATGGGCATAGGCACAAAATTATTTTCTGTACCAAGACATTAAAACTGGAATGGCTTGGTTCTGCTGTCTTTAAAATGTCTGGGATGGTTTAATTAAGAGTGATTAGATGAAACACTGCATAACTTCAGTACTCTGAGGATGGGATTTCCAGGACTGTTTGGTTTTGCTTTAATTCTGACTACTTTCTTTTAATCCCATCGTGAGTGCCAATAAAACTGTTGAATTTGAGGACAACCAAGTCAGTGCTGGGCATCTTTGAAAACCTTGGGCAAAGACCTGGTCCTCCTGTCCTTCCTTCCTCACGTTAAAGAATACTTTTGCTCATGTGAGTAAAGGTTAGTTGCATAAGCGCTGGTTTCAGGATTACAGAAGGAGAAGCCCGGTTCCTTTCCCGGTGCTTTGTGCAAGTTCTCATTACACTGCAGACGCATTGGAAAGAGATGGCTCCTTGCTTCCTCAAAGTCTCAGCCCCGGTTAGTTGCTTGATTATTTATTTCCACCCCAGGGACCCTTGCTGTTAGGATTGTTGTTAAATAAAATTGCCTTGCTGGCATTGTGTTCTGACAAAAAATTTACACCTCTGGAAACTGATTAGTGCGGTGGTTTTATCTTGACAGCTAATCCTTGTCTCACAGTTTAAAGAACAGCTGAGGAGGACTTTCCAGTGCCCAAAGAAACAGGTCTGCCCAGTGAGGCTAAGGAAGCTGGAACATGAATTCCATAAAATGGAAAAGGTCTTGGGTTTGCAATCATTTCAGACATCTAAAGGCCTGCAGACCACCTAAGCCTAGAAACAAATTATCTTATTACAAATATTTCTTGTAAAACAGAACTGACAGAATGAAAGTGGAAATCCAGTATTTTTCCTCCAGTAGACTACAGCACATCCTTTGGAAGAGGGGAGAGAGACAACACAGGCACTATATGGGTGGTGTGCTCTGGACATCATTGAAAGGGGATGTAACAACGATGAGGGATTTCAAAGCTCCGGCAGCCACTGTCCCACACCAAAATGAGCAGGTGCTGGCAGACTGCTGCTGTTGTAATAGCCGAAACTGGGAAGATCTAACCTTGGCAGAGATAAGGCATCCCATGAGAAACTGGGTTTGCCAGCTTGTGTAGTAATACACATCAGGAAAGGAAAAGTGCCTAAAACCTGCACAGCTCAAAGCAGAAGCCTGTAAACCCTAAGTTTGCCCCAGCTACCTCACTTGTCCCAGATGGAGACAGAAAAGGGAAAATTGCAGGGTAACTGGCTACAATAGGAATAGGGGAAAAAAGTCACAAAGAGCCTCAGGGCAATGATGGGACAGTAAAAACAAGACGAAGGCAAAATGGCAATTCTAAACTGACATTTAATAAAAGAAGCAACTATGGCCTTTGGAAAGTAGATGAAAGCTGCCATTTTGGTATCTCTAAATAGCCAAGAAAATGGAGTAATAGCTTCAGATACCACGAATAAAACTAAATTCAGAACACAAACTCTCATCCTCATCACAAATTCTATTTTTTTAGTATTCTGAGTCCAAAGCACCAAACTGGACAATCAAAGAGAGATAAGCAATAGACTGTATTTCATCCAGCTACAGTAGGTAGCATGCCTAATCTCTTCTAACTTCAGAGGGTTTTTTAATGTTTAGGAATAGGATTTATCTTGCTGAATTGTAGCTCTCTTGCAGTTGTATGTGCGCCTAGCCTCAGTTGACTGTGCAGGTTTTTCCACAGCCGGGAAAAGACAAAGGCATCTCCACAGGTCGATTCTTCCACAAAGCCACCTTGGCTGAGACAAAACCCACCAGAACTATTGTACTTCTTTTTGGTCAGTCAGAATGGCTTTGCAGTGGTAACTACAAAACAAAGAAATATACCCTGCTGTGTTTCAGCCACTCAGTGGAAAATTTCAAAATTAAAAAAAAAATTGAAGTGAAAAACAGATTTTCAAAATGTTTTCCTGAATCAGTCCACAGATCTGTTTAACAAAGATTTAAATGCTATTTTGTTCAATAGTTTCAAAACATTTCTTCCCAAACTTTCCCGAGCCTTGGCAAACTCCAGAGGTGGCACCTTGAGCATCTGTGTTTCCAGGTCTGGCCAGCCCACGGCCGAGAGCCTGGGACTTGGGGGAGCTCGGTCTCTTTAGCAGTATATCAGGTGAACAGGCAGCAAGTCACATGGGATAATTTTAGAAACCTGCCTGAGCAAGAGATTTTCAAAACTGGCACAGCTGCCAGTTTCCTTGGCTTCAACCAGAACTTCATTAAAATCATTCTGTTCCCATGGATCAGCTACATTTTGACAAATCAGCATTTTCCAGTGGGAAAAAGAAAAACAAAAACATTCAGTTGGAACAGTTGTAGTCATTTCTAGTAACAATCACATGTGAGATGATAAATTGGAGAACAGCTCTAGCAGTGGACATGCATCACAGCGCTATGCTGAACACCATGACCTGCCACATCAGGTGGAGTTCACTCAGCTCTGGTGTTGATGCTTATCTGTTGTCTCTGCCAAAATACTTGCATGAATTGGTAAGGAAATAATCCTTTCTTTCTTGCTGGCATTCATTTCCATGTTTGCTATGTGGATTTCATAAAATGACATAAACCTGTAGGTTACAAGGAGAGGCCATCTTCTTCTTCATCCCTTAGTACTTTTTTATGCATTAAAATGTCAAACCACATTTTTTTTGTTGTTCTTGATTGGATGTACCAAATGCCCATCTAGAGTTGCTCAACACACTCAGTGTCCTTGTGCTTTACTTGATGAAATCAGAACCTCTCATCAAGTCAGAAAGGTAATATGCATTTCTAAAAAATGTTTTGGGAAATAGGAGTCAGGTGCTTTGTGCATTATCAGTCTCTGGTGATGAGGAGGTAAAATAGAGCAGACACTGCTCCTTAGAAAGTTGAACAAGGAGGTGTTTCCAGCTGTTCTCTCGGGCGAGGCTCTTGATCAGTAATCTTGTTAGAGATAATTATGAATACATTCAAAGGTAATTATAGCAGAAACGTATTTTATGTGTAAGCAGTTGCCTTTATGGTAGTGTAAGAGACTTTGGATAGGTGGCCAAAGAAATAAACATCTGAACTTGATTTCAAGCTGCTGTTATTGCAAAAGGGAAAAAACCCATCAGACAAAGACCCCTGGCATCTTCACGCGTGCTCACCTCTTGCAAATATTTATTTCCCGTAGCCAAGAATGTAACCCTTCTTTGCAAACCAAACCAAAGGATTTGGCTGAATTTGTGACTAAACTGTCATCCATAGCTCTCTGCTGTCAGCTCTGTCAGGGAGGGTATGCCCCACTCTTAACCTCTGTTTCCTTCCTATCATATTTGGGAAAAAGAAAAAGGAAATTCTCCTTGGAAAGATTGGATACAAAATGGTGTATCAAAAACACTGTTTTAGAAAAGATTCTTGAGCTGATATTTGCCTCCTTTTCTCTCAAGGTTATTGTTCTAAGTGTCTACATAGAAGGGGCTTGCTTTTTTTCCCCCACCCATGAGCTAAAAGACAATTAGGTTTACAATTATTTGTATTATGGTAGCGTATTTGATGCTTCCCTAAAAAATCAGAGGGCTATTTTACCAGAGAAGGAGATAGTCCCAACAGTTCAGCTGCTGCAATTGAAAAGGATAGACAAAAGTGTGGGAGAAGGGGATATTTTATTATTGCATATCACTTTATTACAGATAGGGAGCTGAGACATAAAGAGATGAAATAACTTGACCAAAGCCACACAGGAAGTCTGTGATAGACACAAGAATTAAACACAGATCTCCCAACCCTCAGTCTGGTTCTCCAGTTGTGAAGCTATTGTTCCTCTCTCCCTTGTCTCCTAATTGGATCCATAGGCACCTTCTGTCACTGACCTGCTAAGTATTGCGCCTGTAGGTAAAGCCCCCCCACTTTTTTTTTTTAGTGCTGATACTAAACTTTAATAACTAGGGCATCCTTCCACTTTTTTTTTCCTGATGCCTGGCAATAATGGCTCAGTAATTACTGAACTAATGTTATCAATTCCAACAGATATCACATTTATTAAACAGAAAATGCTATGTTGCTGTTCATCAGTTAGGAATGTGTATAATTGAAACATGAAAATGAAGTCTGTACGAATATATGTGATTCATCATGAATTCTGCAAGCCCTACACTAACTTCTTTTCTTAATTAAGCTGTCAAATGGAAAACTTATAATTAATGCAACAGCATATTTTGTAGGAGTTCTTTTCTACCCCCATATAAAGCTTGATTCAGTAGAACCATTACAAGGATTACATGTGTGGATTGGGCACCCTTGTCTTATTAAGCAAAAATTTTGCTGTCCCGCATAACTATTTTTAGTCCATTCCGCCGGGATCTTCCAGAAAAAATGAGCATGGGATTGAGATACAATCATTATTTTTCTCCTTCTGTTTCTATACACAAATAGCGATTCACTTGCTATGAGAAACTCGTGTTACAGGCCTACTAGAGTATTTAGTCCAGTAAATTAAAACTATGGTGATAGACAAAGAAACAGCAGTTTCTTAACTGTCCTGCACAGGATGAGTAGTGTGGTTCCTAGCCTGGATCGGGACTGGTTCTCTCAGCCAAGCCAACCCATGACCTTAGGACATCTGCACTCAGGACAACTTAGGGCTTTGGGCATTGATTTTAAAATGCCTAGACCTCCCCTAACCATAGATTCAGGTGGTGCTGGGCTTGGCTCCACTCTGCATTCTTGCACAACAGTTAAAATGAGCACTGTGCTTTTCACTTGCTGTGCAGCTTTCTCAGGTGGGATCAGAGGTGCCAAAGTGAAGACCCACCTGCTCTGCATCTCCACTAAAGACAACATAGTCCTTTCTCTAATGGGTTTCCACACAGCATTTCACTGCTGCTTGTTTGTAGGCAGCTTATCAAGCACCTTGCCATGCTTATCCCCCTGCTAGTCATAAAAGGTAGCACTTTAAAAATGAACTCTTTGGCCTTTTATGCATGAATCTGAGTGCTTTACAGAATATTTACATTTTACACTGTAAAGTAATAACCTCCAGTATGCGATTTTCCAGGCAGGGAAAGCGCAGCAGGGTTTGGGAGGACAGCTCAACCTCGTAAGTCCAGCCAGGCAGCCCTGCACGTGGGTGTGAAGAGCCTCCAGACAAGGATGTTGTGGTCAGCCCTGCCTTTGCCTCTGCCTGGTCTGCCACCAAGAGCATCTTGTGCATTCTTGGTCATTTGTCCTCTGGTTGCAGTTATTTTGCTTGTAATTTCTTATAATAGTCCCAGATTAGACAGAAATGCCAGTTTCCACTAGCTGGGGTGGGGCAGCGGCCATAACGCAGGAAGAGACTTTTCTCCTCTTGCAACATCAAAGCCACAAGATTTCCATATGCTTTTTTTTTTTATATATATATTTTACATCTGATTACAACTGTTTTCACTTTAGTGCCAAAAGAGAATACCTAAAACAGTGTAGAAGAGGAAGACACAGGGGTTTGTGGGCACTTGCAGCTGCCAAATAGAGCAGCTGTAATGCTGCGGGTGCTTGGGAAACCAATTAGAAACACATGGAGTGACAAAAAAATGTATGTAACATAAGATTAGCACAGTGAATGCAGCCACACTGTGTGAAACTTAGGCAAGCTAGGGCTGGCTGGCACCAAGGATCAGTGAAAGTAAAATGCAGTTATGATGCCTCAAAGAGAAATTGAACATTAGCGCTGGGAAATAAGGAAATATTCTCACTGTGATCCTAACTGTAGCTTAAGTATGTGGATACATCAATGTCAAGAAGATTGTTTTTAAAAGTTAAGTATGTTAAAAGCAAGTCTAGTGTTCACAACTGGGTTCTGTGGGAAAACTGTTACCTTAAAGGATGCCCTGACTGTTTGGGTGGCATGGGTCAGAAGCTGTGAGTCCAGGCAGAAGCTCTTTCTTTTAACCTCTGCTAAGCAATGGATCAGACAAGCTGAAGGAAGATGTGAAGATAAATGTGAGACAGGTCCTCTTAAACAACGTTAAAAAAAAAAGTCAAGATCTGAAGAGTCCTATATATTCATTATCTGGCAGTGTATTTTCAGGCACTCATTTAGAGATTTTTTTAATACATGAGAAATGATGAGGTCAGACATTAGTTTATCCAGTTACATAGTGTTGCAGAGGAAACCTGTGCTTTCCACTGTCCTTATTGTCTATCATCCATAAGAGAAGGAACTTAAGGCAGAAGTTTTCACTCTTCAGATATGGCTTGGTGATCCAAGATTTTTGCTCCAAGAATAAAGTCCTACGGATGACAAAAGACCTAGGATTTTTTTTTGCCAGAGACACTTTTGCTCTCTGGCAAAGTGGAGACTTTTGAGTCTCCAAAGACAGGAGAACTTTTGTGGACGGTGGTCCAAAATTTGTAAGGCAAGTACCGTGAGGACTGAATGGCAATGTAAGCTTTTAATGCATTTACTTGGTGACAGAACAGAAATGCAGGTTACAGAAAACTGATTACTCAAAGGAATCACAAGAATTATAGGAGCAGGGACTCATGGGTGGAAGCACAGATGACGTATTTTATTATAGAAGTAAGCAGGTATCACATTCCAATAAACAGGATTAATTTTTTTCTGTCAAGATATTGCACAAGTATAAAGAAGTAATTTCCAGGGCCTTATTTCATGGACTTTTCAGCAATGTGCTGTTCGCAGTTTCATTTTTCCTCTCAGAGAAAAAAGAAGAGCCCAAGCCTCTCACAAGTCTTTGCCCTCCTGTAAAACTAACACGGCCAAGGGTGGTATACGTCCTTCAGCAGGACCCAAACTTCATTATTTCATTGTGAGTGAACAGAAAAGAGTTATACACCCTACGTATATTTAATGAAACATTTTAAGCCCCTTATTTATTACGCCAGCTGTGTAAGCTTTGTCTTTGTCCTCCACCCTGCTTGTCCACGGTGCAAGGTTTAAGTATGTAGGACACTCACTGCTGTTAGCAGAAAATGAGCATGGAGAACAGGCTGCATTTATCTTCGCCAACTGCAGAATAATAACTATTAAGGAATGAAACTTGTAAGATTTTCACAGTCTTGAAAATTGTCTCCACCTCTACTGCCAGCAGAAAGCATGCTGCATTCAAGACTGACAAGCAAGGGTGAGAGCTTTGCTGAGCAGAATACTTATAGATTTCAGTAATTTGCCTGTTCTGAGAAGCGGAGAAGATAGGCAGAGGAAAGAGACAGCACTATGGCCCATCTGTGCAAACCAAAAATGCTGCTAGTAGGTCAGAACGAGTTGTACAACTGCCCCCGATAATTAAATCTATGGCCTCCATAAAGCTTCTTAATGAGAGTGCTTTACTGGCTTGGCCTTATATCGCTGGTAACAATTAATTTGCATTTTAGAATGTTTCTGTTTATCTACTGTTTGCAATTTTAATATTTGTCTTTACAGAGTGAGGTGCAAATGTCTGATTTGTTTGCTCAGGATTTACTTCTCTAATTTTGATTACCCAGATGGAATAACAACACTTTGAATGAGAATTTTTGTGTTTTCAAAACGGACGAAAAATGTTTCCTCGGCACAATTTAAAGTGGTGTTTGAATATGTAGCCTACAGAACTTTGAAAAACATGCTGATTTTTTGATAGTCGTGTTTTCAAAATCTCATCCTTAGATATTTCTACTGTGAGGAACAAATAGCCCTTGCATTTCAGCTCTATTCTGTGCAGAATGTGCTGAAGATGTGCTCCGGACCAGTTTCCAGCCAGATCCAAAGCAAGAACACTTTTGTTTGAGCTGGTGGAGGCCCTCCTAAATGGCAAAGTACAAAAGCTAATCCTCAGAATTTCACTTTAAAACAACAACAGCGAAAAATCAGAATACCAGATGCGGATGTTTGCTCAGACATTTGTAGAAGTGAGAATGCGTCCGGCTGTTTGGAGCATTATTTCTGCATCGTGATGTCTTTTGTGCCATGGAACCTGCTGTGAAACCTGCTCTCTGTGTAACAGCTCATATGGAAAGATCAAGGGTGCATTGCTTTGCTGGCATGGCTGCAGGATAAACAGTTCTTAACCAGACTATCACACACTGCTAGAGTTTCTGAACAAGAAGTTAAGAAGTTAAAGACACTGGGTTTTGCCCTCATTTAAAAATAAAATACTGCCTGGAAGAGCTGAGACTGGGGAGAAAAAAGAAGGGGTTTGAAATCCACATCTGAACCTGGAAGCAATTCCTCCCAATAGTGCCTTGCTCTCTAACCAGTTTAAAAACCTGCACTAGCCAAACTTCATCATATATTTTGGCAAGAACAATCCACAATCAGGACAAAATCTGGATTAGGGTTTCATGGAGTCCCTTTCTGGTCAGGATTTCATACTGATATTACTTTCAGCTAGGGCTAAACAGGGGAACTCCATTTTACATGTTAGCATTTGAAGTCTTCTTGTTGGAGGAATTACAGCTTGTCGGGTGCAGATCTTGTTTCACACTGTCTATAATAAATTAACCAGTAAGTTCAGAAATATATTATGGCTTTAGGGATCAATTTTACAGGTAGAAAGACCAACGCAGAGAAGTTGTTAATGCTTTATTTTATTTTATTTTATTTAAAATACAATGATAAGGAAAAATGGCAGAAAATGTTAAATCTGTTATGTATTGACTTGTAGAAACCGCAGTAGATTTGGGTAATGACTTCTAAATAATTCCTGTTTAACTTCTACAGCACTTTACTGGTCCCATGCCAGCAGATGCTCTTGGATATAAGTATTTCCCATGAGTTCTGAGATGGGCAGTATAAAAGTCCCAAACCTGAAATAGGTTCAGGATGTCACTCCTCCTGTTTGTTTGTNAGACACAATTCCTCCACGCTTTGCACAAAGTTCTACCATTATTCCTCCTCCACTGAAGAAAGATGATAATAAGATAAATGCCTTGGACATCTCCCAGAATATACCCAGACCTGCCTTTCCCTGCTACCCGTGGTCTTGTGAAGTAGGCACTTGACTATGAGTTATGGGGAAGTCGCATCTTCTGGTGATAAGGTTGGGTGATAAATGTCCGAAGCCAGCATGGGACACTTCAGAGGAAGTGCCATAAATTTACCGCTGAATCAGCTCTAAGGAGGAGAGCTGGGGCTAAAGAATCACAGCTGTCATTTGGCTGTGGGAAACAGTTCAGGGATCATTAGTATTGGTCATTCCCACGAACTTGAGGTTCACAGTGGGGAATGCCGGGAGGTGACACTGCAATCTGTGCAGATCTCGAATCCCAAAGATGAAAGATTGCCTGTTGTTAATAAACAGGTTACATTTCATGTTCAAAAACAAATGTATTTCCCAGTTCCTAGCTTTGCTCTGCTTCCTTTGCAAATAGCAAGATTTTAGAAGGTAATTGGTAAAAATAGGGAGTGGGGAGGAGGATAGTTGTTGGAGTTTTCACCTTAAATTCAGTTTAGTACAATGTCATTTTTTGTATAACAATGCCTGGTAGTTGGAAAATGCTGTAGCATGGTCAGGCTTTTAATATTTTATATTCCATATCAAGATAGGTCAGAGCTTTTTGGTCAAATGACTTTTAAGAGAAATCTCTTTCCCCAGTATTCCCCCTCCCCCTTCTCTCCTGAATGATATTGCAGAGAGAAAGTTGGAGAAACACAAATATCATCTTGCTGGAAAGTAGCAAAATGGTGCCTAACAGATCTCTGCCTCGTATAATTTCTACCTCTAAGTGATTGGTATCATTGGTATTTTGACTACATACGTTATAGAGAGCAGCACAAAAAATACACTTTACCCTTCTACAATGGTTTATTTTGATGTTATTCTTTCCAAGCTTGACTGTAACTGTGCCTCGAAACAGAATGGGCAGGGCTGCTAGTAACTAGGACAGATCCATCAAATACCAGGGTTGAGGTGCTGCTGCAGAGTGCACAGTGTTTTAATGGGACAGAGTTAATTATGCCATCCCAGGGAGCTGTGTGGGTGTAACTGGGACAGAGGGATAAACCCTTTGGGCGCTTCATTTATGCTGTCAACCCAGCAGAAAGACAGCCCATGGGAAAGCTGCTTCCTAGGGGAAGAAAAGTAAAACATCTCAGTCTTCTCGCGAGTACAGG
>WAAD01007689.1:0-18989 GCA_013389945.1 Fregata magnificens
TTAAGGTATTACTAAGTATTACATTTTCACAAGAAGGCATAATTCTGCTCTTCATTAAAGCTATAAAGCTGCTGAAAAAAATTTTATTTATTATTTCATAACTTCTTTTACTTTTTAATTTAGTTTTCTGAGGAATAGGGGCCAATGTAACCATGATGCACTTACTTACCTGTCCATCAGTCTCACTATCATTCTATATGCCTGGCTTCACAAATAGGTTTTGGACCTCTTCAAAAATTTCAGAGAAATAGCAATTTCAGAGTTATCATATTGCTAAAAGTGTTTTGAAAATATGCAACTGCGTAGGACAGAGATGCGATGTTAGCTGTCCCCAGTGGGAGTAAGGATGCAATGTGAGCTCACTCCTGATTACACATCAGAGCATCCACACAACAAAATGAAGAGTCTCAACAATTACAAAAATTTCACTGTGAGTTTGTGCCTTAGTTGACGCTGGAGAATCTATTTATCAGTTATAGTGTCTCACTGGTGTGGTTTCACTGAGTTGTAGCAAGGACTGAGCTGGTCCTGCAATTTTAGTGGAACTCGATTAAAAGTTTTACCTCCATTTCCTGTTTATTGTCAGAAAATATTCCATAATTTTGTAAAGATGCTAATTTTAGGTCCATTTTGATTGTCTACAACTTTGTCTATGATACATTTCTGTCCCATGAGCGTGATGGACATCATTGTTTCAGGGGTTTGGGGCTCTCCTGCAATTGCATGTGCTAGCAAAACGCCAATTTTTTCAGTACTCAGGTAGGCTGTCATCCCACCACTCCAGCTTTGAGCTCCACCCAGGTGAAGGGTATGGCTGAACTGAGACTTCAGTTGATGGTTCTGTGATCACCACGGCTTGTAACACCATTCAGTGGAAACTATAAAAAAGGCACTTAAAACATCCTTTACAAATAGGTCTTCTGAAATCCAAGAGAATATCTGTGGAGACATTTTCAAGATGTTGGGCTTCTGCTCCTACTGGGAGAGACAACATTTCAGTTTGGAGAGAAGCGGGGACCAGATGGGAGTTGTGTTTTTCCAGATCTTGTCCAATTCACTTCAAAAACCCTGAGTATAGTGAGGTACTTTTGACTCCTAAGATGAAGGAAGTCTCACCTTAATTACTGGTCAAATTTTACCAGGAAGCTATTAAAATTATTTCAAGCCAATATTAGAAATACTAAATGTTACGGAAAATTAAGGATAAACCTAGAAGTGGGAACTTATTCTTAGGCCTTATAGTGGGTTTAGCTCTTTTACCATTTCTCACTCTGTGCAGCTACTGTTTCATGAAAATGAGACATGCTTTGCAGTTGAACCGCTCTTTAAGCAGAGGAAGTTCCCAGTAGCTGCGTGTCTAACACAGAGGACGAATTCAAGGTGGTGGCTCCTCTGACTCAAATGAAACAAGATGGTGGCTCCCAGGACAAGAAGAAAGGCAGCGATCCCTTCTTCCCCGGGACTCTGAGTGACCAACCCAATCCTGAATAACTATAGTCTTGGGATGACAACGCTTTAAAACGACTGCCTTTCATTTACATACACTTAAAATACACCTAAAGTAAAACAAAAAAGCCCAGGATTTTCTAAAGGTTTGACTATTATGCTTGTGAATACATATTTTCCATTTTAAATATAATTTTATATATGTAATATGTAGGCTACTTTGTCAAGGAGATTGCAGGGCTTATTTTAACTTCTTCATTACTTTGCAACTCTTCTGTGGCAATATTCAGCTCAATTTATTTGGCTTCTTCAACAATTAAGACTTTCAGGAGCATGACTTTCTGTTAAATGCTACTTGTGGTGTATTAGCCAGGAAAGCCTCTCTCCTTCGATGGGTCTGATTCCTGCAGGAGAATCCGAGATACAAACAGCCCCAGACCCTGCAGACACGTAACCAGGCCTACCCTTAACAACATCAATGTGAAGTTACATATGTGAGTAAAATATGTGGATGTGGGCCAGGGTAACATCAAGGGACGTTTGCCAGATCCTAATTGAGCAATAAGACAGGGTGTAGACTCTGATCCCATGCTTTGGTATGTTGCTAGGCAAAGGGCAACAGCCCTGCACTATCACTCAACAAGGTGTGCTGTCATTGCACAATAACTCCGTACTGTGTGTTGGGATGATTATAGAGTGCTATTTTCAGTGTATAGAAGATATTTTATTTACATATATTTTATTCTGCTGACACGCAGAGGAAATAGCTGCTTGGTAAATGTCATGTTATAGTAAGTGCGTAGTCTATTTTTAGCTAGACAATAATGTGAAAGGTGCTGTTGTTTATAGGCCGCTTTAGGTGTGCATGGTCTTACATACAAAAGCTGGATGGAAGACTTAAACTAAAACAATGCCTTGTTCCTGCAATGAGTCGTGGGCATGCAGAATCCTACCTACACGTGACGCTGAGGAGAAAGGAGTTCAGCGCCTTGCTACCTCTGACACTGAAAGTATACCTATAGCAAAAAATTCCCCATGCATTTTGTGAGGAAATCCAGGATATGTAAAAAGATAACACTGCTCCTCGGAAAACAATTTCTCATAGGAAGTAGCATGAAATTGTTTTCGGCTTCACAGTTATCATCTTGTTTGTTTTGCTAATCCTCACAAAGATTAATAAAGGAATGATGAGACAACAGCAAACTGTAAGCACAGGAAGCGACTATTGCCTAAAGCATCTGGATATGATTATGTAAACACAATCTAATAAGAAAGCTGAGAGATTTAACTTTCAAAATCTTTTATTCTCTCCTAAAAAAAACACCCTCTCAGAATATTTACCTTATTCCCCAAGTAGCCTGTGAGTTGTTAAAGCACTGCAATTTTCACTGCAAGTTCCTTGCTACTGTTGATCAATTTGCCCTACATTTGACCTTTTATCCAAACTTTTCCCAGCATGTATTCTGGTATCTGACCCTTTAATTTGAGAGATAGAGAGGTAATTATAATTTGAAAGGGATGTTTTGTATCTAACTGCTATATGTACTATTCTTCTCCTACCTGCTGGTAAATACAATCAATATTTCGAACATTTATTACATGGTATGGTTTCTTTTTCTCTGTCACTGAAACAGTGACCTCTTCTTTAAGAGCAAGAAGTTGAACATTATCCACAGTGAGCCAGGCTAGTCACCCCAATTGACAACTGTGCTACTCACTAAAATTCCCAAGAGATAAACCTTTTAAGAATACTCTTCTATGATATATAAATGTTAGTAATTTTAATATTAATTATACTAGGTTTTAGCTTTTTTCTCACCCAGCAATTCCATAGTGTACAGAATGCTAGCTGTACAGATTAATTTTTTTTAGCCCTTTTGTTCAAAGTAAGGACTCCAGTTTTATTAACAAATCACCTTAAATCTGTACTTTGTATAAAATATATACTAAACTCATTTTGACCTGTTTGTGGTTCTCTCTCCATAGATAGTCATTACAGAGCTTGTCCGCATAAGGCCCCTGGGAGATTCCGTGATACTACTGTCTGGCAACTGATGCAGAGACACCTGAAATGTCTAAATTTGATCCTTTTCTCCAATCAAGTGATTCGGGTAAACAGAGGCAATAAGAAGAGTTTTGCATCTGCTAAAGCTGACCCACAAAACCCAACATGCTGAAGGAGGCTATCCAGAGCAATTAACAGGAACCCTCACCCATCCTCGCCCTGTGGCACGTAGTCACTGGAGCTAGGGGTACATCAGGCATGTGTGCGTAACTCAGCAAGCCGTACATCTTTCAGGCTTTACTTCAGAGAAGTTCTTAGACAGCCATAGAAATGGTGCTCTTTGTTATGGCTTATATTGCAATCTACTGGTCTGGATGCATACTCGGGAAGGGGAGGACCTGCATTGTCTGAACACATGCAGACACAAAGGCTCCATAGGTCAGGACAGTGCCATGCCCAGACAGCACAGGCTCATCCTCGACCTTCTCTTGAAGCCAAGACACCGGGAAACCCCAAATGCAAGTGTGGTGGTGACCTTTGCTGGACACCAGGTGCCACCAAGCTGCTCTATCACTCCTCTCCTCAGCAGGACAGGGGAGGGGGAGAAAATGAGGTGGAAAAAACCCACTCATGGGTCAAGACAAAGGCAGTTTAATAAAAGCAAAAGCAAAGGCCGTGCACGGAAGAAAAAGGAAAACAAAGATTTTATTCTCTACTTCCCATCAGCAGGCTATGTCCAGCCACTTCCCGGGAACCAGAGCTTCAGTACACGTAGCAGCTGCTCAGGAAGACAAATGTCGTAAATAACGAATGCCCCCCCTTCCTCCTCCTTTCTCTTAGCTTTTATTGCTGAGCGGACGTCATATGGTATGGAATATCCCTTTGGTCAGTTTGGGTCAGCTGTCCCAGCTGTGTCCCCTCCCAAGATCTTGCCCACCCCCAGCCTACTGGTAAGGGGCGGAAATGTTGGACAGACAGCCTTGATGCTCTGGGAGTACTGCTCAGCAGTAGCCAAAACACTGGTGCGCTATCAACACCTTTCTAGCTACCAATACAAAACACAGCACTATGAGGGGTGCTATGGGGAAAATTAACTCCATCTCGGCCAGACCTAATACAGCAAGAGACATTGAGAAAGATGCAGAGGACGACCAACGGCTCAGTAACTTGGGCACTTCATTAAAGCAAGACAAATATGCACCTATTCTGTCATTTTATACCCACCTAATAATGTAGAATGACTGGAGAGTCCAGAAGGGAGAAGTAGCTGGACTGGTTCCTGTCTGGCACTTCTATAGCATCCCCTGTAATGCACAGAAAATCCTGCTTAGCCTCAGTAGCTCCTGACAGAACATGGTCATTGCAGAGGCCTCTTCAGTGAACTTAGGTCTCATCTCTACTAAGCATATGCAAAAGGAGAATATTTTGGTGGTAGGAGGCTAATGATTTGGCTGGGTAGGTTCGTTTCATGGAGCCACCAAAAACATTTCTCTGGCGGTAGGACAAAAAAACGCCTCTCTTTTCCTCTAGCTTTTGCTGTTTAAGGACAGGGCTGAAAGAGCCTACCAATGGCACACATGAGTCCAAACATAGACTCCGTTGTCTTTTTTTTTTTTTTCCCAAAACACCATTTTAGCTGAAATTTTCCAAAAGGAAACACGTAAAAAGAGGTTGAGACAGACGTCTGGCAGGGGTATTTTCAATTCAGTTGGTCTGAGTCTGATAAGGTTACAAACAACAAAAAACAATGTTCCTCTTGACTAACACAGTTAGTCAACCTTAACGACAGACAGTCAACTAACTTTGCTCGCAATTGTAATAAGGAACTACTGAATGCCAGACTATTACGGTTTTGCCCATGATATTAAGTTATAATAGATAATTACAAGTATCAAGATGGACAGCTGTTTCTTTGAATTAATATTGTCCTCTCTTTTTTTTTCATTTAGATAAGACACCAAAAATGTTAAAAATGAGTAGTCATTCATTATATAAAGCAGCAGCTGAGCAGTAGGTGGAGGAATAGTTGTTCCTAGCCCTAAGCAAACACACATACTGTTTCATTTTTTAAATTAATTTTATTTTGATGGCAGAAAAGTGATCTCTAATGACACAGAGTTTTGACTGGTAAATTTTCTTTGCAGTTTTTCCTGTTTAATCTCTGACAGCTGATGTAGCTCATTCCAATTGCCCACAGCATCAGCTTTATTCTCTTGAAAGAACTTGCTCTCTTTTTAGTTTTCCCTTAATGTTTTGAGCACTTACCAGAAATGGTAATCTTCTTAAGGTGTTGGCAGGAGCCATAAAATTCACCAAAAATAAAACTCCTGTCTAACCAAGTATCCATTACCAGGACCACCCAAGAGATACAGGTTTGTCACAGACACAGTATATTCCTTTATATGAAATTCTAGGATTAGAAAGGAAAGAGAATTTGGGGTGTTGATTAGTCAGGTTAGAAAAAGCTTATGAAGACCATTCTACCTAAATAACACAGTCTTTTAGTTGTTTTGGAGTAAATACATTCAGGTCTATTTGTTTATCACAGTCCATTTACCAGGGTTATTTGATTTCATGCAGCCATCCTGGTGCTGGGTCCCACACTTTGCGCTGAGGAACTTCCCTTGGTAATTTATGACCAGCCTTTGCCTGAACTCCCCTCTCCTTGCTGGCACTGGGCCCTATGCGAGATGGAAACCCCACGGGAGCTGCGAGGTGCTACTGCACCTTTCGGTTATAAACTTTCCCCCTGACCACAGCTTTGCGAGCTGAAGCCTCGATTACTGTGATACGCTGCCCGGGCTGAGCCAACGAGGTGTGTAGTTGTTATCCTGCGATGGGATGGGGAGGGCAGAGCATCCCCCAGGAACTGGTCCAGTGACCACTGGCCTGTCCTGCACTAAGGGCCCGAAAATTGGGTGTGAGCTTCAGCTTCGCTGTTTATTTCTCTTTTTTAGGGAAGTGAAAGCCCAGGACATGGATGGCTCTGGAAACTCTGAAGCATTTTGATTGTTTCAGCACAGGTTGGGAGTTGCCGCTGCAGCACCTATTGAAAAAACAGTGGTTTGCATCACAAGAGCAGGATGAGACATAGTGATACTTGAGCTAAGTAACCACCGCTTCCCAGCACAGTTTAAGGTGATGACTAGTCCCAGAGTAGCTGGCATCCCGCTATAGGAAAGATCACTTCTTTCACTGTCTTATACAGTAGTGATTATAATCTGCCAGATCAATCTTTCCTTTCCTGGAGCTGAAATCTCTGTGACTGACAGAAGATCATATTTGGAGGCTCCACAGTTCTGAAATTGGCTTATTCTGGAAATCTGCCAGTGTCACAGCCTGGCAAAGTAGAGGGATCAGAATTACACTTGGCTATTCAGTCAGTCTTGCGAACTGTTGCATCACCGCTTCAGGATGTTACAAGCTTTTGAGTTTAAGGGACAGCTCTTTACTTTAGTCTTACGATCATTTCCATTAATTTCCACACACCTAAAAACTGGAAAAAATATACACTTCTCAAGTCCATTGCACTTTGAAAACGTAAAATTTCTCTGTTCACTATTCCTTCGCCCATCTTAGCTGAGAAAGCCAGGAAAATAAGTAACGTGAGACGCCTGTAAGTAGCAGACTGGGGACCCACATTGAAAGATTAGATGACAACAGTTATTCATTCATGCCTTGTGAAACAGAAATAAAATGACTTTATGTTCATTTCCTCCCTACACCTCCACCCTTTTCTAAGGTTAACAGAAAGGATTCCTGTACTACACAAGTTATTTTAAGATCTTGAACAACTTACAGATCTAACATCTTTTTCCATGTGTATAAATAACCCCACCTGTTGCAGTATCATATATATGTGATCATTAAAATAGATGCAAGTAAAAAATAGTAGTATACTACATTTCAATCTAAAAATTATTCTAGGAACAAAGCACAGATATGAGACACAGGCTTTTCCTATTTCAAAAAGATAAAGGGGATTTTCCAGTCTGAGGTGGATTTTCCAGCATCAAAAACCTATTACACACTCATGAACATTTTAAAATTTACTGAAAATTGAAAAAATAGACATTTTCCTTGGCTAAGCTGTTGAAGTTCACAGACAATGTTGTGTCACTGCGCATAGTAGGGGTTGCCAAAGTGGTGCCGGGGATGTGTCAAATTTGTCTCAACTTCACAATTTCATGTGTCCCCTTTGTCACGGTTTAAACCCAGCCGGCAACTAAGCCCCGCACAGCCACTCACTCACTCCCCCACAGCAGGATGGGGGAGAGAATCGGAAAAGTGAGAAAACTCGGGGGTTGAGGTAAAGACAGTTCAACAGGTAAAACAAAAGCCACGCACACAAGCAAAGCAAAACAAGGAATTCATTCCCTACTTCCCATCGGCAGGCAGGTGTTCAGCCATCTCCAGGAAAGCAGGGCTCCATCACGCGTTACGGTTACTTGGGAAGACAAACGGCATCACTCCAAATGTCCCCCCTTCCTTCTTCTTCCCCCAGCTTTATGTGCTGAGCATGATGCCATATGGTGTGGGATATCCCTTTGGTCAGTTGGGGTCAGCTGTCCCAGCTGTGTCCCCTCCCAGCGTCTTGTGCACCCCCAGCCTCCTCGCTGGTGGGGTGGGATGAGGAGCAGAAAAGGCCTTGGCTCTGTGTAAGCACTGCTCAGCAATAACCAAAACATCCCTGTATTATCAACACTGTTTTCAGCACAAATCCAAAACATCGCCCCATACTAGCTACTATGAAGAAAATTAACTCCATCCCAGCCAAAACCAGCACACCCTTTTACTGTGGCATCCGAAAAAATCACAGTTCTCCAGGAGTTAACGAAGTGCTTTTTTCCCATTTTTCAATAGAGATCTGAGACACAAACTGAGAAAGCTCAAAAATATTTTGTGATAAAGTAGGCACAAGACATGAGAAGACACCATATCTGCTCCAAACTGTTTGCAGGCTGATCCTAACTATACTCCTAGAGCATTGCGTGGTGGAACAGCCGTACTTCAGATATGAAAGAGATCTGAGACCAAACTTCCTGCAAATTGTTCCCAGTGAACTAAAAAGCCATGGTGCAAAGGTGGTTATTTTTACAGTGATATTTTGGCTTCTTTCTTTGGTGGTCATATCACATTTTCAGCACCTAGAAATCCTCCGCTTATGACAGTGTCTGAATGAAATGTTGTTACTGACGTAACAATTATCTCCTCACCCTGGAGCTTTCAAGTTATGACTTAATGTTGAGAAAACTGTGGGCTAAGTGAGTGAAATAACTTCAGTACCTTCAAAGGATGTGGTTAGAATAGTCTGTAGGGGTGGGAAGAGAGTTTTCCTTTGCAGTTGGCAGAGTGGCAACAACAGAGTGGCTTTTCAATTGCTTCTGTATTGCAGCTCAGGGCTTTTAGCCCCTGTCTGCTGCACCCGCACACGGTCTGGTGCAGTCACTTAAAAAGCATATAGGAACCTCTCAGCTCAAGCAGTCCTTTCAAAGCAAGCTTCAGTCACCCAGAGGGCCAGCAATCTGTAAAGGCTGCTTTTTCTATCCCTGAGATAGAGCATCACATTGGCTCTGCTGCACTGGGACCACCCTATGCCCATGGTGGAGAAATAGGATTTGCTTTTCATTAATCCTGTTACTATAAAAAATTCCTGTAGGATATTCTGTAGCTAGAGCACTGAATCATTTCTGAAACTTCCTATTCAAATATTTGTTTTATATGGCAATGGTATTAGTAATGTGCAAGTTTTATGCACTGCTATTTCCTCCCACACCCATTGAAAACTAACAAGAGCCAGCCTGTCAAAATAAGCATGTGAATTATAGAGCAGCTATAACATGCTTCAAATAGCCAGTGTTCCAGCCTAGGTGATACCATATAACTCTGCTTTCCCTGTGCTTGTGAAATTGCACAGTCTACAATTCACCAAACCCCCCCTATAAACCGAAGTCTGGATTTATCCCATCTCATTGGAGGTACTTACTTTGGGTGCTTAAGAATGGAGAATTTTCTCCTATGGTTGATGGAAAGGGACAGAAAACTTCCTTTCAGCTCACCTAGGATTTAACTTGTCCCTAAGGATGGCCATTGCTGGCTACTGATGGAGCCCAAGGTGAGTGATTTCAGCTTAGGTGCCTCAGTTACATACTTCACTTTCAAGGAGAAGAAAAGGAGCCAAGGTTATCTCTGAAGCTCCAAAGAACTTGCAGGAAGGCTGAGCTCTCTCTTACCAGTCTGGCCCCTTTTCATGGACTGCATCCATATGTTGCCTTGGAGGTTGGCTCTGGCATTACTTTGTGGTGCCAGCTGCTCCCAATACCGAACACCTAGTATGTATATTGTCCTGTAGGCTATATTCAAAATGATCAGGAAATGGGAGCAAGTAATGTGTCTGCAATGTTTGCTCATGTGGGGTAATAATAATGAAAGCTGACGCTGAGGAGCTGCAGAGGTGCCTTACGCTATAGAATGGCTGGGTAATAAAACAGCAGAGGAAATCCAGTGTTGATAAATGCAAAGCAGTTCACAAGGGGGAAAAAATAACCTTAACTGCACGACCCAGCAATGGGCTCTGATCTGGTCTTAATCACGGAGGGGACACAAAAATCTTGGAATCATGACATGCAGCCATAGTCAAGACTGTCACATTCAGCACAGCAATTAGTAGTGGTCAGAAAAGCAAGTCAGTATCAACAACTATTAGAAAGAAATACAGAACAAACCAGAAGCCAACAGTGTGTCACTATAAATCCATACTGCTGCTGTGTCCTGAATATTGAGTGGGATTCTGGTTTCCCATCCCAAAGGGTACAGCAGAAGTAGAAAAGGAACAGTGAAATGAGATCTTTTATAAAAGGAATTATTAAATAGACTGAGATTCTTCAGCTGGGAAAAGAGACAGGATATAATACAGGGTCTATAAAATCATGAATGGCAGGGAGAAAGTAAGTACAGAATTACTGTTTGCTGTCTCCTCTAACACAGTAACGAGGGGGTATCAAATGAAATTAAGAGGCTTGAATGACACAAGTTCAAACAAAGAGTTACTTTTTCATATATACAATTAAGTTATGGAATGCCTGGCCACAGGATGCTGCGGTTGCTAAGAGCACATTAGGGCTCAAAAGCAAATCAGAAGAATTCGCTGAAGAAAAATCCGCTGATGGATATCAAATAGAAAGGCACTGCTGCTGGTTCAGTGAGCAAACGGGCTGCAAATCACTGGGAGAGGGGCCTGAGAGATGGCTGTGAGGCTGTGTCATTATATGCTTGCACTGTTCTTGTCCTCTTCCATGGACATTTGCTGTTGCCCTGCGTCAGACAGAAGATACCGCACTAGGTGGACCACTGGTCTGACTTTGTATGGTCATTGTTATGTTTTTAGAAAAGATCATTCTAAGTAAGATCATATACCTTTTTGTCTGGTTGATGTCATCACCTAAGCAAGCGGAGGGTAAAAAAATGCTCAGGGAAATCCAAACAGGAAGCACTTTGCAAACAAAGAGGCACAGGCCGGTGCCTGCAGAGCTGCTACTCTTCATGCTCCATGGGACCTGAAAGAGACCTCTGCTACCTGCAGCCAGAGCACAGATGCAGGAGGACAATGAAATGATCTGATTCTTTTTTTTTTTCCCCCCAATTATGGCAGATCTGATGCTTATAATTTGAAAGCTAGGACACACCTGGGCAGTAGCAGCACAGTGCTGAGCCAAAATCATGACAGACAGTAACTCTCCCTGGCTAATGTGTTCTGATGAAACCCAGGCCAGCACTCAAGCAAAACTCTCCGGTTTTAGTGCTTTCACAGACTTCAATCTTCAGTGCCAGCAGCGTGGTAACACTTACAGTATAGCATGAAGCAAGGCTTTGTTCCAAACAACCCAGGATCGGCTCATCTAACCAGCCCTACCTCTGGGTGTAGGGTGACCTTCCCGATTAGCCTTTTAAAAGCCTTTCACTATATATGGCACTTTCAGTCTTGGCAAGATAAATCTGAAGGGAGAGCAAAGGGATGTCTCATGATGCAAGTACTAAAGCATTCTTGGATTTTCAAGAAAAAATACACAAAACAACTTCCTGACTCAAAAAGAGCTGTATCTGGCATGGGAAACTTCTACATTAGACCTCATCCTGACAAGGAATTATTAATCACAAAATTTAGAGTTTGCTTAGGTGGAAGTGAGAATTACTTGGTTTTATGTTTTGTGTGCTTTCAAAATGCATTTTACATGTTTTACATGCAAGCAGGATAAAGTTCTAACTGGTAAAATTTATACTTATTGCCTTAAAAAAGCCTGTTCCACAAAGCTGAAAAGCATAAGAGATGTACCAGCCAGCCTGAAGGAGAAAATTTAAACCAAGAAAAATGTGAATAATAATTTACAGCAAGTCAGAAGAATTTCATTAGATATTCAAAAAGCCACAATTAAGAAAGACATGCACACTGGCTAAAACCAATATCCTTCTGAGGAAGGACTGGAAGAAAGTTAGTATTTTGCCAATACTTCTGCAGACAAAATAGGGCAACCAGGTAATTATGGGCCTGTCAGTTTGACATCTATTCCAGGCAGAGTGATGGAGTTGCTGATAGGAAAGTCAATTAATAAAGTATTAAAACAGTGCAATTTAATTAATGGCAATCAACACAGATTAATGGAAGAAAGATCTTATCAAATTAATGTGCTATTTTTATGAGACTACAAATTTAGTGGATAAAAGCAATTGTGGTAATATTGTATACTTTGACTTTGGATGCATTTGCCATACAGTATCACAAGAGATTCTGACAGAAATCGGAACTAATATCATGAACACACCTGGCCAACCAACTTGTTTTAGCACTAGATCTAACAGCCTAATGTAACGTGGGGCTATCAGAGAGTGGGTTCTGCAGGGACTGCTGATCAGCCTCGTGCTTACTAATAATGCTGTCTGCAATGCGGGAGAAAGCAGTGCCTATGCTAAAAGTATTTTTCAATGAACCAAAATCCGGAAGTGGGCAGAAGTGGGCAATGCCTTTTCGGCATCGCTTGAGGAGCAGGTGCAAAAGAAACAACAGGTGTTTCACATGCAACCCAACGTAAAGGATCTATTTAAGAACAAACATCTCAGGCCTTATTCACATAAGAAGGGTTCTCCTTTGGGAAGACTGAGGCTGAAAAATGAACTGGGGGTCCTGGCGGACAACCAGCTAAGCCCCACAGACCTCTAAAATCATATTTCCAAAAGGGCCAATGCAATGTGTGGAGGATAGCATCGAAGGGGACTAAAAAGGTTGTATTACTTCTGCATTTGGCATCGGTAAAAGCTACTGGAATAATGTCAGTCCTGATGTCAGCAGCTCAAGAAGGATGTTAGCAAACTGGAGGTAGTTCAGAGAAGAACCACAATAACATGAATGAAAAAAATAGGCTGTAAAATGGAGTGACTCCACAGGGTAAGTCTATTTAGATTTAGCATCTCAAAGTAAAAGCTAAGGAATAACTTGATTATGGTTTGTAAGTGCTTTCATGTGGAACAGACACTGTCTAATAGGGGAGTTTTTGCTCTGCTAGAAAAATATACAAGGAAATCTAATGGAAAGCTGAAGGTGCATCATTTCAAATATTAAGGATAGGCAACTACTGCAACCATTTACCATTCACTGTGATAAAGCTGGATGTCTTTTCTGTCTAGTCTTTCTCAAGTCCTGCTCTTGTTCAACAGGAATCAATTCCAGGTAAGCTAATGACCCATGCTGAAGAGTCAGAAATGGTCATAACATGGTTTATGCCCCTAACATCTGTGAATGCAACTGTGTAAACTATATCACCATACATTTTAAAGTAAATAAAATAAAGATGTTTCTGAGTGAAGAATGGGATCCAAATTTAGCTAATGGGAGTTTCTTGCGTACGTCAAGAGGTGCTTTGTGAATGATGGAGGTGGTGTTTCTTTCTAGCTCTGCTTTGGGAACCTGCTCATTTTTCAGTGCTACCCAAAAAGCTGGCAACACAAGATTGCAATGAAGTTTTGGAGAACAGCTCCTAGAAGCACATCCAGTTGTCATGTTTCCATCTCACATTCGCCTCCACCAGCATCATGCTGATGGGTGCAATTGAGGTAGCAAAACCTGCCTGAGGGGGATCTGGTTCAGGTTATGTACTTGTCTGGAAAATAACTTCCCAAGGAAACTTATTCCTAAAGTGAAAAATGGACGTTATACTTTCCTAAAAGAAAAGAGACCTTAATGGCAACTGGGAGTCTGACTCTGTTCAATCCCAAAATGTTAGGAATAACTGGTCATAATACTTCATAGCTTCTCTTGCATATAAGGGTTTCCCTGGAATGTGCAAACATAGCACTTCTCTTCCTGATCTTGCACCCATGGGTGTGCTCTACTCACCTGGCCCATTACAAAAGAAATAAACCCACCCTTTTTCTTCTCTTTACAATACTAGTATAACTTAAAATGTGGGAAATACAAAAGACACATCACTTATATCTGACTAGTGAGGGAGTGCTTTTCCTCATGTAATTTCATAAAGCCAAAAGAGGGGGCCATTCAGAAGAGAATTCCACCACTTAAGATTGATTTCAATTAGTGGAGGATAACATTGATACGGATGTACCTAACGCAACCACCTTTTAGCTTCTGGGAATGGTGCCATCTGCGAATAAGGAGAGCTAGTGGTAACAGAGAAATGTAAGGTCTGATTGGGGTAGCCAAGAGCCCGCAGTCTTGACAGTCTGTTTTGGAGGGCAGTGTTGTGATTTAGAAGGTCAATTTGCTTGTGCTCATGCTATCTGAGACCCTTCAGCAACGCATCCGACATACAGATGGAGATTTCTAAACTACCAGGAACGGCTAGGCTGGGAACTTACTGTGGTCATAGCCACAGCTAAAACCTGGGTACGTAATACTATCACTTTGAAAAATCTAATATGTTACTGGGATCCAGAACGAGAGAGAAAGATCACTAATTCTTGAGCCAAGGACTGCTTTGCCTCCTACGCAGAACACTCTCCCATACGCAGAGATTTGTCCTGCAGACAACTAAGACACTTCTTAGATCCCAGATGAATAAACATATGACAACAAACCTCACAGCACTTCAGCTAACAGCTTTTTTTCTTTACATTTTCTGTACAATATAACAAGAAGGCAGCTTGCAGAAATGTTGGACCTGCTTCTCTCTACCTCATTTAACTGGCTTCTGTACATAAATTACTTTGTGGAGTGCTTTTTTTTTTTTATTGCACTGTAGTCAGTTGTAAATCTTGCACTGAGTTACTCAATAACACCTTTTTTTTTTTTATTGTTTCAGTGAAGAATGAAGCCTAAGGCTTGATTCTGACTACAGATATGGCACATAGGTATTTATCCTTACGTACTTTGTTGTATCCTTATTGCACATGTGTGTAAGCCCCACACAAGCAGTTCATGCAAATGGGTACAATTCTTGTCAAGTTACCTCTTGACAGCAGCTCATTTAATAAAAAATGGACTCACATACCAAAAGTCAAAATCACACCTCTTTTTAAAGAACAGATGCTTGTCTCCATGTCTTTGAATTGCTCTTTTTGATGCATGGAGAAAAGACCTGTCCCTTTACTGTCTCATGATTTACCATTTTGCTTAGCCTTCCTTACTAACACACTAAAGTTCTAGCGTAAATGATTACAAAAAACAATTACAAAAAATAGAAAAACTTATCCAAGTTGTCATGGGGATCCAGCCTTGACAACTGGTGGCGAGGTACTTGCAAGCATATTTTGAGCTAGCTAGTTGGATTAATTTTGCTGGAACGAGACTGTCTTCTCAATATGACAGTTCTCAACACTTAATAGTTCTTTAATGTTCCCAATAGGCTCAGACCTGCACTCTGTAAATCAGCAAAAAATAAAATGAAGGTCTTTATTTTACCACTTCAAAAATTATTACCCTTTTTGTTCTGGCTTGTGTTTGTATGCTGATAATATATTCTCTGTAAAGGGACAAGGAGCAGACTGACCTGGAAAAGGAAGTCTTTTTTTTATGTAGAACTGTCTTTGATCACTCACAAGACTTGTGCTCTGATCTAAGCTCATTGACATCAATGGAAGAAAGACTGCTGTTGGCTTGGGGGGGAGGGTTGGCTCCTGTCCACACGGAGTCCGTATACGCAAAAGCAGATGCTAAAAGATAAAACATATTGAAAGTCAGAAAAGATACAGAAAAGATACTTTTCTTTGCACAAGGTTAGGTTTATAACACAATCAGATGTCTTCTCACTTAATATTTTTTTCTTAGTCCCTGACACAGGAAACTCCAATTTCTACATCTGTTGTTGCCGTTTACCTGCAGATAAACCTGGGATACAGAAAAGCGGAGAGCCTGGTGGATAGTTTGCAAAGCATGAAAATGGAAGGCCTCCTCCATAGACACTCCTGGGACCCTGAAGAATAGGAAAAGGGAAAATAAGGCTCCAGGGAAACCACCCCCGCAGTTGTATTTCCCGCAGGAAGAGCCATTCCAGAGAGGGAACTCAGCACTATAGTAACGGACACAGTCATCAAAGTGGATAATTGCAGAGTCCACTTAAAAGATAAAGAAACTTCTAATGGGATTGTCTCTCTAGGTGACAGTTTCCAGACAAGGCAGATGAGCACAATGAAGTCCAGAGATGAAAAATCAGTCAGTAAACAGTCCTAAAACGAATCCTCCCCAGCTCACTTGGGGAAAAGGCGGCAACCTTCATTCTGACATGTATCAGTATCTTCAAAAAGGTCATGGGGAGATTATGATAGTTCTGTCATATGCCATTCTGCTGGCTACTTCTTTGGTACCATTGATTAAGTAACTGTTTTATATTTCATATTCAGAAATTTTATCTCATTCAATTGAATGAGAAAATATAATGAAACAACACTTCCTACTACCAACACAGTTTATTTCAAACAAGAGTCTCCAAGTACTGCGAACATGACATTTACGCTTGGACCAGCCAACGGCATCCCTTTAGCCCAGACATTCTGGCCAATGTGTTTCAAGTCAAGCATCTCTTCTCATTTGGTTAATGCCTCCTACATAAGCACCACAGCTATGCAAGACAGGCAGAAGTTAGACAAAACTTTACTGCTGACTTCGTCTTCAGACTTTTAGAACCTGATTCCTTTTAACATCTCACATATTATATGCTGACCTTGCTCTACAATTTCAGCTGACTGACATAGACTTACATCAGTAAAAACAGGCATAGGATTGCGTACACCTCATGTCCCTGAGGCATATAAAGATTTGTTCATTCAGAGCTTATTCCTTTAACATTGGACTGAAATGGCAATAGTTTCATTGACATATCTGAGAGCAGAAGCAATGTTTACAGTGTTAGGTTTGGGGAAAGATGCCATAGAAAAGGAAAGTAAAATTATTAAAATAAGCTGGAAGAGAGAAATCGATCCCACGGATAGATAACTGTGTCATTCCCAATCACACTATATGTATCCCTCCATGCCTTTAAGGGTAGAATTAAATCCAGAAACTGAAATTTATAACATCTTCCTTCCAAACCTGAATATTGATCTTTATGGCAGGTCTATCCCATTCCACCTTGAAACACTTCTTCAGATTCTATTGAAAATCAGGAGTTTTCAACTAGAGGCTTAGAATGAACTAGATTATTCACCCCTTTCTCCTTTCACTCCATTCTCCTGTTGGGCTTGGAGGCTCTGGGTAGCCTTTCCAGAGTTGCTAGGGACTGTGGCTCCAGCTGATGCTGGGTAACTAAGTTAAACAGAAAACATTGGTCTAGAGAACAAAGGTTGATGCAAGACCCTAGGTCCCTCATGCTTTGTCATAGTCAGAAGGAGTATGCAGGGGGAGAGGAAGGGAGAAATTGTGTAAAAAGCCATCTACTAAGAAAAGAATGTTTGATTTGGATCACAGGATGTGAGACTGGAGAATGTATTGCATAACTTTATGGCTTGTCCTTATTTGCAATGATTCAGTATCCGGCACTGCTCATCCCATTTCTAAAAATGGTATTGAAAAGTTACAGAGTACTCAGAGGTGATGGGAAGAACTGATGAATGGGAGGAAAACACCTTTTCATTTTGCAGCAGATAGCAAAGACTGGGGCTGCAGGTCATCCTACACATTGTTGCACAGCACTGGTGCTGTGTCCTTCCCCACTACCCAAGGGACATTCACCGGGTCAAATCCCAGCAGTCTCTGTTGCCAGAGGCTCATCTTCTCCATGCCAAACTGAAGATGGTGACAATCCTTTCGCAGCGGTATTTCTCTTATAACTGCGTAACAGGGCACGTAGAGCTTCTAGTGTGGAGGACGAGAGATGAGGCGGGTGCAGTGCTGTGGAGGGAGAGCTACCCCTCACCACAGCCATTTCTGAAGACTTCCCTGCCAAGACCAGACCCGATGAAGGAATCCCTACAGCCTCGTTGGAGCCCTGTTTCTCTCCACCCCAAAGCAGGCACCTCCAGGGCACCCTTCTCTATCAGGGTCATTTCATTATTAGCATGCTTATTTCTCCCTACCCCCTGAAAACAAGCACCATCCAAACCCTCAGGTCCTCACTCCAAAACAACCCTTCTCCCATTTTGGACCCTCCCCTGTGCTGATGTGGGAAAAGGGGAGCCAAGACACAGCCAGCCCCTTGGCATCGCCCTGCAAAGGCTGCAGCTCCGGAACTGAACCCGGCTCTTACTGCTGGTTCACGTTGGATTGGTTTGGGTTGGTTTTTTGTTTTGGTTTGTTTGTTTTTTTTTTTTTTTTTGGGGGGGGGGTGTTAATTTTTTGGTTGCTTTTTATTTTGTCGTTGTTTTAAAGGAATTCACAACCAACACCCTGACAAACTCCACGGAGTAAACGCCAGGCTCGTTGTGAGTTCGGGAAGCCGCCCATCAGACTTTAATATATATCCGAACTCCTGTTATTTAAACAATAAAAGGGGAGCGGGTGAAAACTAGCAGACCGCAGTGGTGCTGGGCGGGGACAGACCGACCTCATTCATGGCTTTCTCTGTGCAGGGCGAAAGGGTTTACGTTTTCCCTCTGCTCCCCCGCCTCGTTTTAATTTTGGGATGAATTAAGACAAGCCTGGAGTCGGGAGAACTCCTCCCACCCGGCTGCACCGGGAAGCAACCGCTTTTGCTCCCGTAAGTACGCGGAGACCCACGCTGCCCGGAAAAAACCGATTACTTCATTGAGAAAAAAAGCACGCCCGCCTTGAGCTCCGGCGCCGGCACATGGACTAACGCACCCGGCATCCGCGCCCGGGCGCCGGCGGCCAGACTCTTCTTTTAGGGGCGTTTATGCCATTATTATTATTATTTACTGTTATATTAAAATGAACTCGTTAACATCTCGCCCCCAACCGCAAGGGCAACCCCCCGACAGGCTGGACCTGCCGGAGCTCAGGCAGCGGGGGGAGCCGCGCTCGGCGTCACGCTGGTGCGTACTGGCGCGTACTGGTGCACACCAGCGCGTACTGGTGCACACCGGCGCGCGCGAGGGGCCCCGGCTCGGCGGGCTGCCCCAGAGCCCCCCGGCACAGCCC